>CAOLHI010002233.1:0-278757 GCA_948474755.1 Ctenosaura bakeri
AGATTCATCTGTTATCTATTGAAGCTTCTCTCTTTGGTTGAAGAGAGTGTGTTTTTGCATTTCTCCTTGACAATGTCCCTGGCTTCAGTCCAGAATTCTTCTGGCTCCCAGACAACTAGGCTTAATAGTGCAAATCTATTTTTGACATTACCTTTTCCATTCTACAGGGATGTCCCCCAGGTTATATTTTGGCATGATGTTTGGTTGTTGTTCTTCTTTAGCTTTACACTGATCTTTGATATTAGCAGCTCACAATCTGTTTCAAAATCTGCTCCTGGAGCAGTTTGACTGCAGATAGATGCAATTCAACAGTATGACCTTGTACTTATCATACTAAAAAAGGTAAACAACATTATATTCTCATGCTAATTATGTTGTCTGGAGCTCTTGTTATTCTTCATGTTATTTACTGTTAAAGTTTCTTCAGTTTAAAAAAAATTCTTAAGTCCCTCAGTTCTTGCTTTTTGCTCTCTATTAAGGCTGCTTTAAAAAAAAAAGTGATTCTAATGTTTTGCTTCCCCTTTACTTAAGAAAGGAGTTTAGTGGTTCTTTTTTGCCCTTTACAAGCAGGCTTTTTGCACAGTGGGATATGATGTTGGCTTTGTTCCTTCTTCCCTCCACCCATGATCATTCACCACTGACATGGTGATTTGATCACCAGGAGAGGACTCTTGGAACCTTGCAGGCCCCCTGAGCCCTCTTTGAACCGGGGTGGGGGGGATTTTTGCCAGTTCCTGATAGCTGTGACTGTTGACCATTGCATGGTGCATCTCTCTGCAGCAGAGCACTCACAGGAGGTAACTACAAAGCCGCCATTACTCCTGGAAGTCCTACAACTAAATAGCTGTCCAGCCTCTTTTTGAAGACATCTAAAGAAGGAGACCACAATATCCCTCTGTTCCATTGCAAACCACTCTTACTCTCAAGAATTTGCTTCTTATGGTCAATCAAAATCTACTGTCCCGAAACTTAAAACCCTCAGACCCGGTCCTATTCTCTGGGGCAGCAGAGAAAAGGCCTGTGACAGCCTTTAATGTATTTAGAGAGTATCCCATATATCCCATATAAATAAAGGGAAGAAGGGGAGAGAAATAACTGCAGAGCTGGAAGGCAGAAGGATCCATAGTTGTCCGCTGCGATGTATATGCAATGTTTGTCTTCTTGCCAGAAAACCTTACCTTCAAAGTCAGAGCTATTCTGTGCTTTCTTACAGTAATCTAGGACCCATAGCCACCTTGCACTAAAGAACCTTCTTTGAAGGGACCAGATCTGAATAGGATCATATGATAGAGGCTGGCAGGGAAGGGGTCTTAAACCCTTCTGTTAGCCTGAAACAGGGCAAGGGGGACACATGCCCATTGTATGCGTGGCAGGAAAAGTTTCATTGAGTTCAGTGGGACTGTCTCCTATGCTGAAACTGAAGCTGCCAGAGGGTAGGGCCCATGCTGATTCTTTGTGAAATAAAAACCCTTAACAGTGAAAGGCAAAACAAATGATTAGCTTAATATGCAGTTTGGACCTTATATGATTGAACATTTGGCCTTATGCTTCATTAGCAGTTCAGACTAAATGAGCTGCACCAAGAGAAGCAAAATTACCTAGAGAGAATTCTACACAAGAAATTATGTAAAACTAAATTTGGATGAACCACAGAGGGGGTGGGCAGCTGGAACATCAAAGGTAGCCAAAACTGTTACAGTGAGACTAGCAACATTTCTGAGAATGCTTCCACACATTCCTATTTTCTATGTGGAAACATTCAGATAATGTGTTAAGATGGAAAGGGAGACAGTATGAGCACCAAGGATAAAGAAAAGCTCAGGGGCCACCACCATACAAGAAAGTCAGCTTTAAATTATGGGCTGAGTAAAGGCTCAAAAATACCCCACATAAAAGCCTCATACAAGACCAAACACTGCCTGTACTTCAAAAGTTTGGGTCCCACTACATCCTATAATATTATTAAAACTTCTCCTAATCACGAGTTTTTGACGCCTCTAGCCAAGGCGCATGATGTTGCAATTGTGACAGCTAATCTCACCTTTTTCTAGCAGCTTTTTTTAAAAAAGAAAATAATATTAACCATTTTCTCTGAGCTGTGATTGGAGTGTGAACAAACACTGATCCCTTCCCTTGGTCCTTGCTGTTTTACATCTTATTTGAAATTTTTCACATTCACTTTCTACCCTGCAACAAGAGCCCTTCATAAGAACTCCAAAACCATTCCTACATGATGGCAGAAAAGGGAACAGTTCTGAGCTGGTACTGACATGAAAATAAATGTAAATTAGAATGAACAATGATTATATAGCAATGTTCTGTGCTACAACCACACACTTGAAACTGCAATTAACAATGATTTCCCAGAGGGGTGGATGGCCTGGGCCTAGCTGAATTCTTTCCTCTCCTCTCCTCTCCTCTGAAATTATGGCCATGGAAGAGAAAGGGGCAGGAAGCTTGTTAAAGTGAGAAGTTTGATAGGCAGCATGGTATAATGGTTAGACTGTTGACAACAGAGTCCAGGAGATCACGTTTCAGATCTTTCAGCCACAAAGTTCAATTTAAGCTAGTCATCATTCTTATTCTAAATTGTCTTGATCGGTTGGGAGGATTAATAGGCATGGGGTTGAAAAGAAGAAATCAGAAAAAAGGAGTCAGGCACTCTGTCTGGAGCAACATGGAGGAAGAGTGGCATAGACAGGAAATAAATAAATAAACTGGAAAATTCAGAAAGGAGATGCAATATAGAAAATAAGAAATTGTGAGATCACTGCAATGCTTGGAAAAAATAAATAAATTTGGAAGGCTACAACTTCCAGAATTCCCCAGCCACCAAGTTTTGGTGCATCATATCTACGAAAGGCAAAGCCGATCAATTCACTTGTGGCAAACCAAAGACGTCATCAAGCCACAAAAACTTTCAGTACACAGAGGCCCACTGTGGTATATGGGCTAATTTCCGCTCTCACATCCAACAGTTCAGGCCAACCCTCTAATGCATTAAAGCAGAGCTTAGAAAGATACCCCTCAGAATGATTAATAATAACAACATTCTGAAGCCCACCATGACTGCATGGTGGCAGGTCTCCTCCAATGTCTATCAGTTGTAGCTTGATCTGCAGACATGAAGGAAACCATTGTTCAAGGTGTGGAGATAGGCATTGTCATCTGCTAAGATTTACTGGCTAAACTGCAGTTAGCCCCAGTAGCCAGGGCAAGCAAAAAAGCTGGCCAGCTCAAGGGAAGGGATGCACTGCTCTGTCCCATCCTCCGCTTGGCAGGAGGAGGGAAGATAATAATGGCGCTCTTTGCAGAAGGTGACTGTGTAACACAAAAACACACACACATACACATCCTGCCACCCTGGCATATGGTTTATGAATCATTCACAAAGTGGGCAAATTAATTATTCATCCAAACCAGAAGACCAAACACTTTGCTAATTGTCTGGGAGAGGGAGAGGACTGGAAGGTTTCATGTAGGTAACTGACTGGCAGGCATCATGATTCACAAAGAAAGAGAGAGTGGGGGTGGGGAAATGGAATGGAAGGAACTCAAACGAAGGCCTCGCCTGTGCTGATCAGATAATTAGTTTGTGCCTTCGACTGTTTGCCTTTTAAGACAAACCCCATTCATCAGCAAAATGAAGGGCTTATGTGGGCTTCACTGTACTCTAAGCCAGTGCAGCTCAAAAGCTGATGCAATCCAATCAATATGGAGCTACAGAGAACTCAAAAAGAACTCAGTCACATTGGCCCTAAAACAAACACAATCCAAAGTTCTTGTTAGTGTCACAAAGGTCACAAAAAATTGAGAGTTCCAAGCCATCGTGTCCTAAGTGCCGATGCTTTGCGAAGAACCCTCCTTGAGGAAACTAGAACTCTATTAGGACCCTGCAATGGAGGCTAGATGTTCCAAAGTGGGGAGGGGAATAGGCTGACTTGAAGAGCAAGCCCACATGTTAGCCTGATCAAAGACTGGAGATGAAACAGAGGAGGACGGATTTTCCAACATTCAAATTAGGATCTACTGGGAGGCGATGTTTTCCGGCTGCACCTATAACTGCCCCAGGTAAGAAGAAAGCAAAACCAATGTTTGACATCTCATTTTTGAAAATAAAAATTTCAATTGTTACTCAGCTCTGTCACTGGGCAATTCAGTCAAGTTCACTGACTGCTGGAAATGGAAGTTAAAAATAAACTAGGCAGCCTTCATATGAACAAAGCTGGTGATAGCTTTAGCTGCTATATTAGGTTTAAAAGAAAAGGTCAGAAGAAGCCAAATTGATCCAGCAGTTGAGAGGGATAACCTGTAGCAGAAATGGATTCAAATATCAGTTCACTCATATCTTGATTGGCTGAATTCTTGAGTATGGTCACCACTTACCACTACCTACCCCAGCCTACCCATATTTTAGCAACAGTCTAACATGAAAAAAAAAAAAAATTAAGAAAGTGAAACCTTCTGCCAAGAGAGGGCTAACAGGGCCTTTCCGTACTAGACTGTTATAGTGCTATTATTCCACTTTCAACATCCTATGGAATCCTGCATTTTACAGTTTAGGGAGGGGCATCTAGAATTCTCAGCCAGAGAGCTTTTTGACCTCAGTAAACTACAAACCCCAGGATTCCACAGAATATTGAAAGTGGAATAATAGCACTATAACAATGTACTGTGGAAAGGCCCAACAGAATATATTAATTTCCAAGGCATACTTTTAAACTTTTCTTTTCTAAAAATATATGGAGTGCAGCATTTTATGGAGGGAAATTCACCAGGCACACTCCCATGTTTCCCAGGTAGTTGTAAAGTTTAGAGGGGTGAGGTTGTGGAATAGAACAAAGGGCCTATTCTTCAACAAGACATTCTGAGCCTCAGTTTCCTGGTTGTAAAACTAGAGAAGCACCAATCCTCCCATCCAGAATTGTTGCCAGGACAAATGCAGTTGTGATACCTGAAAAACAGGATGGGCTGGTGACTAAATGAATTTCTCATTTCTACTGTGAATGAGATCTAGGTATGCAGCTACCATGCTCTGAACAAAACTAATTATTTTGGCCATTTCCAAGATTGCTTCTGATCTATTTCTAGAATGGAAACTGCAGTGTAGTGAATGATCTGCACTGGGAGAGACACAGGATACTCCTGGATCTCTCAATGATTTTAATCAGCCATGGTTTCCTTCTGGGTTACTTGGCTGGGGGGAAAAAGTAGTGATGTACAATTCTGGGTACCTGTATAATGCGAAGACTCTTGATGCCCAGTGGGATGCTCCATGTATAACCTCTTCACTCCATGAAACTGATATGAACAAACAACATTTGTAATAAGCAGGACACTATGAATTAGTTATATAAGCCTAAAGCAGATTGCTACTGGGGGTCTTTCAACACCTTTATCTCCATTTCCCTGATTCATCAAGAGTGTATTTTGAACATCATAAGTACCTTAGGGTGATATTAACATTAAGGCCCTTTCAGCATGTGTGAAAATAAATGGGCAAAAACTGGACTCACCGGCTTTCTTCTCCATCCGGGTGAGTCCGTTGGGACGAAGAGCAGTGTGAGCTCGTCGCTCCGCACTGCTCCAGCGTCCAAAATGGCAGCTTCCAGTTGGTGGAGGCTCTCCACTAACCGGAGAAGCTCGCCAGCCTAAAGCCCGCCCCCAGCAGATCTGCAGGGAGGCACTTGCGCGTGCCTGCAAATCTGCACCGGAGCATGGTGACAGAGCGACACGGAGTCACGCACTCCATGCTTTTTAAAAACCTCTAAAAATAGGTTTTTAAAAAACACGCTGCGTGACCAATTCTGGTCGCTCTGGAGTGGACTGAGGTATGGAACTACAAAAAGTAGTCCGCCACAGTCCACTCTACAGTGCAGAAGACCTCCGTTGGAGGTCGCTCTGCACCGTTTTAATAGTCCAGTGCGGAAAAGGCCTAAGATACAGCATGCCTGATCTTATTAGTATCTATGGGCTTGTTGACTCCTAGTGTGAGATGTCGATATCAGTCAATTCATGCATAAAACTGTCACTCAAATTTGTGGTAGTCAAGATATGGTCCTTCCCATGCCAAAATAATGGAGAAGGTACATTTCAGCCACCCATCTGTACTCAGAGACCACTCATGTAATCCTGAGGTCTCTGAAATGAGAAATAGCTCATACTAGAAAGAAGCAGGCTAATGCAGAGACACAACTGACAGACTCCTTTGAGAGCAGGCAATTCTTTCTTCACACTGGGGCCAACTGAACAGTCATATCTGAAGCAGAAAATTATTCCCCAGCAGAAGCTAACAAGAGAGGAGAAAATGCCACAGCATTAATAAATCATGCAGAGATGTAGTAGGCAGCTTCCTTTCTAAGGGTGTATACTTTAGTCTCAGAAAAATTTCCAATTATTTTACTGTCACAACATAGTACAAGCTTACCTCACAATATGCTGCTGTGCCTTAGCATATAGTTTAGTTCTTACAGACATTTATGTTGTCCCTTTAAATATTGCTAAAAGTATTAAGTGTTTCTTTTCTTTTAATGTATCCTTGTAAATCAGAATCTATTATTCTACTTACCAGTTCCTTTATATATAATATACAAAACCTCTAATGTCCATTTTGTGCATCTGACAATGTCAGTTCTTGCTTGTAGTGACGAATTCTAGCATAGACCCCCTTCTTACTCACATGTGAACATGCACACCAGTGTGGGAGTGAGCTCATATGGTTGCTTTATTCACATATATCCACCCATACAGCATGGATGTCACACTGCAGATAAATACGTTCCATCAATATCCCATATATAGAGAGATGTAGGTGAAAGGAAACATGTAGGTGATCTTTAAAAGTGTGACAAATTCATGACAGATAGGTATATCACCAGCAGGTAGCAATGATAGCTAAAATGGAACTTCTATATTCAGAGTAAAGGTTAAATGAGACAACATATTTAACCATGATTTCTGCAGAGGTCTCTTCCCAAATCGTGTTCATCACAGCATGTGATTCACTTCACCTCCATATTGTGCATTTATCTTGCTTTGTTTTGTGACTGGTCTTTGAAAGGCACTGGACTTAATTTCTAAACTGCTGAGGGATGTTACCTGGTAGAAAATCCTAGCATGGAAAGGAAAATGGGTCAGCTGTAAGAATATGCATTTCCTGCTTTGACCCTCAGTCTATATAATGGTGGCTGGGGAGAACTATACAGAGGAATCCAGAAAAAGTTTGGTCCCCATGGGCAACATTTGCACTTCCCAAATGAACCAGAACTGACCAGTTGATATTTTGTGCCAATTTTCAGGTAATTTCAGGGGGTAGGAAAGTCTGGGATAATCGAGTTAAACTGCCACATTTGTGCATGGTTTTCTTAATGTCTTAACATTCTTCATGTTGGAACCAACAATTCCCTGGGGAAAAGTCCCATTTAAAAAAAAAAGGAGGGCATGAGGGAACTTCCAGGAAGCTTCTGGGGGCACAAAAATGACTTTGCAGGCCACCAACAGATTTGACTTTCTCCACCCTTAATATATGGTATATCTAATTTTGCCCCCCCCCGGTGTGCAGAAGCCTGTCACTTTAGTGCCCTTTGTGTATATCTGAATTTGAAGTGACCACAGAATGCTGGACTAAATGGATCTTAAGTCTGATCCAGAAATTAAAACTTTGTGCCCAGAGTTTGGAAAAGATACTTTCTGAGACTACATTTAGTGATCATACTGTCTGGGGAGATAATTAGGATCTGTAGTCCCCCCCACAAAAAATAACAACCACCAATGCTTCCAAAGGTTGCTTATGCCTGTGATGGTTTGCAACAATCAATGTATCATCAAAGTAACAATCAATTAGCTTGTGTTTAAAGGGCCATATTTTTTAGTGCCTGAAACACTTCTATACTCCTTGAACTCTCACAGGGAAATTTTTGTTATTCATCTCTTAAATACCTTTTAAACCATAACCACTCAGGACAGAATATACTTTATAGCAGGCAAGCTCTATAATCAGGAAAATAAAGGAGCAAGCAAGCACATTTTATGCAGTGGCAAATCAAAACTTCATGTTCTTAGGGATTTTTTTAAAAAAATCAATATATAGTACACGGATACTGGCTCACTGAACTTTGGCTTTAGTATGCTTATGAAACGCATCTGCAGCCCAAATTGTCAAGGTTTAATTTACAGAAAAATAATAGACGGAAGGAGGGAGAAATTTTAAAAGATTTTTATCTTGAAATTTGATCTAATAAAAGGTGAAAGATTTATACAATCTGAAGAGAAACCGACCTATTTCCTCGTTAAATACAGATTATAGAATTTTTGCGATAGTGTTGGCAAAACGTTTGAGGAAAATATTGCAAGATAAGATTAATGAGGAACGAACAGGCTTTTTACCACATAGACTTATAAGAAACAATGTGAGAATAACACTTGATGCAACTGAATATTATGATAAAAATTCTAGGAAAAAAACTGTATTGATTTTTCCTGATGCAGAAAAAGCATTCGATAATGTCTTGTGATTATTCATACAGCGGATATTGAAAAAGTATAATTTGGGAGATGAGTTTTGTACTTGGATTGAAATAATCTATCAAGATCAGTCTGCAAGATTATTAATAAATGGAGATATTTCGACAAGCTTCCCCATATCTAAAGGGGTAAGACAAGGATGTCCGCTGTCACCATTAATATTTATTGCTATCTTGGAAGTATTATTAAATAAGATAAAAGAGGATTCAGAGATCAAAGGTTTGAAAATAAAAAAGAGAGAATTGAAATTTAGAGCCTTTGCAGATGATGTGGTATTTTTTTTAGAAAATCTGAAAGAATCAATTCAGAGGTTGATGGAAATTCTACAAGGATTTGGTCAGCTGGCAGGATATAAGATTAATAAGGAAAAGATTATGTTAATGACATTGAATATGTTGGAAAAAGAGCAAACAGAATTGGAAAAAATATCAGGATGCCAACTTAATAAGAAAATAAAATATTTAGGAATATCTATCACAAAGAAGAATCAAGAATTATTTGTTATCAAAAACCATGGAAAGACATTTAAAACGATATGGGGAAAGGGAGTAAATTAAATCTGTCTTTCTTGGGGAGGATTAACACTTTTAAAATGACTACCTAAATTTATGTTTCTTTTCCAAAATCTGCCAATAATTGGAAATGAGAAAGTGTTTAAAGGATGGGAAAAAGAAGTTCAAAAATTTATTTGGTTAGGCAAAAAGCCAAGAACAAGATTTAAAATATTACAGGATGCAAAGGAAAGAGGTGGACTAGATTTACCATCACTTAAGATATATTACCATGCCTGTTGTTTGGATTGGATTAAGGATTGGATTTTGTTAGAAAAATCATTGAGAAAAGATTTGGAGGAATTTGATAATAGATTTGGATGGCATGGTTATTTGTGTTACAATAAGCTAGTGGCGAATAAGGAATTTAGTAATCATTGCATCCGGAAATCCTTATTGAAGGTTTGGCTACAGACAAAGCAGAAATGTTATATAAATCTCTCAATTTGGACATCACTACAGGAAACGTTGAAAATTACCCCAACAAAACAAGGAAAATTATTAACATATTATGATATACTGAAATGGGAGGGAGACAATCCACGAATGAAGATGGCAGAAGAGCCGAAAGTTGATGGACGTTAATTAAATTGGTTCCCTTGGTGACAATTAAAAGAAAGGTTTAAAATGGACCAAAAATTATACAAATTTGAGAGAAAAGAAATGAATTGGACTTACTGTTGAAAGAACATCAAAAGAAGAGCATCTCTAAATTATATAAACTACTATTATAAAGAGGGAAATGGAACTAGATATAATAAAAGGGACGATGATTAAATGGGCTCAGAATGTAGGTCACCCAATTGAATTAGATGCTTGGGAAAAAGCACAGAAAACAGATATAAAATTTACTCCGAATTTAAATTTAAGAGAAAACTTCTATAAGATGATGCACAGACAGTATATGACTCCAGAGAGGTTGCAAAAAATAACAAAAAAATGGAGATGCAAAGTGTTGGAAATGTGGGGAGAAGGTGGGAACCTTTTTTCATATGCGGTGGACTTGTCAAAATGTAAAGAAATTTTGGAAGGGAATTGATGATGTAATTCAAAAAGTTTGTAAAGTGAATCTTGAGTTGGTACCAGAATTTTATTTGTTGAATATATTAGGGCAGAATCAAGAGACTGGAAGACATCAAAAGGTAATATTGTATTTGATTACGGTGGCACAGTTGACATATGCTCAGCATTGGAAAGAAAAAATAGAAACTAATTTAGAAGAATGGAAACTAAAAGTCTTGGATATGGTTGAGACTGAAAAACTAGTAATTAGAAATGCACATATAACTGCTACTCAAGGATAGGACTAGTGTTCCACCAGTGCCACCAAAACGTGCACCAGAAGCTGAATTCCTTCAAGCTTAGACAGGGGTGGCTGGATGTCACAGCGGTTGTGTTTCAGACTGGAAGGAGATCTCAAGCAGAGTGCCACAGCGTTCTGTCCTGGGGCCAACACTCCTTAATATTTTTATCAGTGATATAGATGATGGGATGGATAGAATCATCATCAAATTTGCAGATGATACAGTACTGGGAGGAGTGGCTAATACAAATGCAGAATTCTTCATTTAGGCCACAAAAATCAAATACACAAGCACAAGATTGGCTCAGCACTTCTGTGTGCAAAAGAGGCTTTGAGATTATTGTTGATCATAAGTTGAACATGAGCCAGCATGGTAATGCTGCAGCAAAGAGGAAAAATTCTACCTTAGGCTTCATTAATAAAAGCATAGTTTGGAAGTCTCAGAAGGCAGAACTAGGCCTAATGGTTTTAAGTTACAAGAACGTAGATTTCATTTGAACATTATAAGGAACTTCTTGAGAGTGAGAGTGGCTCAGCAATGGAACCAGTTGCCTAGAGAGGTGGTGAGGTCCCCTTCTCTGGATGTCTTCAGAAAGAAAGATACTCTAACTGGAGATCTTGTATTGAGCAGGGGATTGGATCTGACGGGCCATACAACCCCTTCCAGCTCTGTGATTCTATGAATGCATGAAGGAATTCTGTAAAACTTTTCTAAAACTAGTCAAATGATAACAGAAACCAAACAGTTCAGGGTTGTAGGTCCCTCGTACTGGGCCATCTAGCTGGCAAACCAGTCAGTGCAGGTGAGGACTTGTAAGAATTCTGCCCCTAAACAGAAGGTGGAACTGAGCTCCACTAATTCCTACATACCATGACAAGCTACCATCTTTGTCTTCTAGCACCCTAAAAATCGCAGCTGACACTATTATTCTTACAGGTCCATGGTTCATTTCTTATCCATGTTCTTCTTATCTATTGCCACCCACCCTTTCAGACCCTTTACATCCTTTGTCTCATGCTTAGTAGGGAGCCTAACATGAAACTCAGCCTGAGACAAAGGGCTGCAAATACCAAGGAACCACCTGGGGATAGATTGGTAGGGAAACTGAATTCTAGTCTACAGGGGAAAGGTCCCCCTAGAAGATTCAGTCTGTGCTAATCTACATAACACTAAATATCTAATGTGACAGAGTGACAGTCTGTTTGGCCACATAAGAAGATGAAACCCTAACCATAGGCAGCTCAAATAATGCCTAGATTTAAATTGCCAGATCATTCCCAAGAAATCAAGTCTATGACATACACAGAGGTTGGAAAGGTTAGATTTGGGGGAATGACAACTCCCCATGGCCAAGTTGCCTTGGGGATTCTGGTAGTTGTAATATGAAAATTTCTAATCTTGCTCCAGTATTTATCAGATTAAAATAAAGTGACTCCTGTGTCCTTGCGGTTTTCTCATATCAAGTATCTCTTTCCTCCCATAGCCATCATGCAGTGTTGAAAGATCTTGTGTACCTGCTGAATGCTGAACTCATTTATTCAGCAATAGTCTGTCCTGTACTAATTTAAAGTTAAGGAGGGTGTTTTGTTTGTTCTTTCGGAGCCTGCTGCAAAAAAAGATCTCTGGTTGCTCTAAAAATATGTGGAGCAAAGAAGCAACGTCTATTTTCCCCTTGGAAATAGTAGTTATTACAAAATCCAGCAATTACTTGAATCTGTTACCAGCACTAATTGGAGCTCATGGATCCTCTGTAAAGCAAAGAGCAGAAAAATATGGCAGTTCCTATATTAGCAAAGATGGAAATTGATTTTAGAAAAATAAACACAACGTAATATAGAAAATGGAATTGTCTTATATGTTATCCTGTACATGTCCTACTCACTGCAATTCATGAACTGTAAGGTTACACTCTACATCTGGATAAAGAAACAATTTTCTTTCAGAGGTTCCTTGATCCACAAGAAAAGGTAACTGAAGAAACTGAAACTTTCTTTCTCTTTGTGGTCACCCCATACTTTTTCTGCTGTTCTTCCATCATTACTATACCCACACAAAGCAGAAGAGGAAACAATTCCTGGAGGGCCAACTCCAGAAAGCAAGAAAGGGTCACTATCATTTCTAGAGAGTGATATACTTCTAAGGGCTGACTGTTGCCCTTCAGCCACAGGTTTCCATAGAAAAAGTGTATTTAAATGCACTAAAGAGATAATATAGGAGCACATAGACACATCCTCTTAGAGACAGGCCTATGTTTTTAGAAATCCAGGAAATGGAAATGGAACACAATATTTTAAAAACATCTACCCAAAGGTACAAAATGGCATTTTATTAGAAACAGTATCAGATCTCTCTGTCTGCAAACTGGTATCAGGGATGGGCAGCTGAGGTGAAAAGGTACTGGAGGTGGCAGCTTCAGGAAAATGGGAACACAGCTCCGGAAAGAGGAGGAATGCTGAGACTGTTCTTAGTAGATCTTTATATAGATGTGAAAAGACAAAAAGAGAAGGTGGGGAATATGCATGGAAGCATACTATAGAATACGTAAAAATGTTGGGCTTTATACTAGTAGACTGCAGCAGGCTAGTACTGCAAGGTTATGGCTATAAAACAGGAGTAACAGTTCTGGGTGCTTATAGTAAGATAAAATGCGGGGGGGGGACCCGTGCATTTTTTTCCAGAAAAGCAATTCAAAGATAATGCAGAGTTCTGAAACTGAGTTGAAAAAGTCCCTAAATCTGGTTTCCTCATGTGCAGGTATGCACAGACAACACTTATGGAGACTCCATGTGTTGTCTGCCCTCTTAAGCTGGGAGAAGAAGCAGAATGTTATCTTAAAGCAGTGGTTCTTAACCTGCAGTCCACAGACCCCTTGAAGCCCTCACATGGGTTCTGTGTAGGGTTGCCATTCTTCCCGGAAAATGGGAAATCCCAGATTTAAGGGACAAAAAATGTTCTGCCCATTGATGCAGCATCTCCCAGATTCCTCAAAGGTGGTAGTGATGATGGCAGTGTCTCACCCTGCGCTGGAGGCTCTGGCACTACTACACAGGCACTCCAGAAAGCAGGAAGGTGAGAAGACAGCCCAAAAGATGAAATAAGACACCCAGCCCAGGCCTTCTTTGGTGAGTGTGTGTAATACTTCCGGGGCCCAGGGAGACCTGCTTCCAAGAAGTCACAAGAATAGAAGGGAGTCCCTATACTCTTGTGGCTGCTTGGAAGCAAAGCAGTGAGAATCTCAGTGCTCCCTTAGGGGAAAGCACAAAAGACATGCCATTTCCATCTGCAGAGTAGAGAGGATAGATGCTTTCAAAGCAGTACTTACTCTTTACTCTCTACAAGCTCCCTCAGAGGAAAATGCCATTTCTTTCATGCCTTTTCCCAAAGCAGCACCAAGACCTTTACTTTCTAGGCACTGCTTTGGGAGAAAGGTCAAAAGAAATTATTCTTTAGGCCTGTCTCCTGTTCATAAGCTTCCTTCAGGAAATTCTAGTTTATTTTACTCTCTTGCCACTTGAAGGATCTCAGCAGACCATTTGAGTATTTAAATATTTAAACTTGAGTTAACTCTTGGGGCTCTCTGGCAACAAATTATATTTACAGAGGGTCCCTGGTAAAGAAAAGGTTAAGAACCACTGCCTTAAGTGTAGCAAAGATGAGAATAAACAAGAGAAATCACAAGATGGAACTATCTGCATGTTGCTGTTTCTCTTCACCAGTTGAAGTCACTCACTTCAGCACTGGTATTATAATTTCCAACAGAAGTAACATTAAAAACCAAACAGATAAACCCAGGCCTAAGATGGCAAAATTAGTTATTTGTTGACCACAGCTGGACAGAACCAAGGAATCTGCCTGAATTAGATAGAGTTGTGCTGGCTCCTAGAAGCATAATGCCTTCTCTCTCCAGCTCTAGGTACCTTACCCACAAGAGGCATACCTTTCCACAATATTTTGGAATGGTGGAAATACATTGTTCCTTTGATACCTACACAAGTGGTAGTGCCTCTTCTCCTTGTGAAACCTTCAATGTAACACTTTTTAAAAGAGCTTCTGTCTTCAGTGCCTGCTAGTGAGAGAACCATCTGCAGTAGTCTAGGGCATGAGCAGTGAGCCTTAAGCCCTCCAGAATTTCTAGATTGCAACATCCCATAATCCTGGCCTGTTGGCCCTTCTAGAAGCTGACATCCAAAATATTTCTCCACACTGAAAGCCTATTTCCTAGTCTAGATCTTGGCCTATGATCATTCTCAGCTCATTTGAAGAAAAAAAAATCCTGTTCTATCACAATGGATTTCTACCCAATGAAACCAGAAGTTAAATCAGCATAGTCCCATCAATGCGTGATGCAGCCTTTTCTACAAAACACACAGGTGTCAGGAGAGAAGAGGGGAAGAAAGAAAGAGCAACTTTATGCTCAATACTGGTTACCAGAATGTATTATTTATTGTGTTATTAACCTACTTTTCTTTCAATATGCTCAGAATGGTGTAAAATGTATCTGCAAATGGTTTTCTTCCATCTCCAACATTTTAGCCTTAGAACAGCCCTGCGAGGTAGGTTATGACAATGTGACATTCCTAAAGTCACCTGCTATTCGCTCAGCAGCTCCAGAAAAGACATCAGTCTTTAATAAACTTGGTGCCTTTGTAATAGTGTGAGCTGAATACAGATGGACAAACAGAATATATCAAGGGCTTTTTATATCAAAAGGCAAAAATGAGCTATGAGGAAGCAGGGAAATCAACAGGGCACTATTAAGCCCAGAAGGAATCATCAAGAGACTTTACCACTCCAATACTTGGCCTCAGATAAGAACATCACATACATTAGAACAGAGAGCTGGAAAATGAGGCCTGCTAATGTGATAGATGGGTCAGGTTGTCTAGACCAGAAGGGAGCGCACACTGTCGTAATCCTTAGCAGAGAATGGAGAAGTTACTTTCCTGGATTATAATTCCCAGAATCCCCTACTGGCCAAGCTAGCAGGGTTGGTCATTGGTCTCCTGGGAGACAGGTGAAACTCCGCTCCTGGAGCTGCCACATTTCTATGGAAAGACACAGATTGCAGAATGCCAAGTGTCTTACATAGCTCCTCACTTGATCTGCGCTTCTGTGAGCACTCTATTGCACAGAGTTCCTGTTTGAGAATGATATGACTCATGCCCAAGAATAACAAGAAACTGGCATAGAGTTCCTCAGTTAAAATGCTGTTGCTGTGGTGGAAGGAGAAGGGGAAGCGCTTGCATTGCTCTTTCCTCATCCCCTCCCCTTCTGTGTCATTTTTTAAAGACTGTAAATCCTGAGAGCATGGAGTGCCTTATGGTTTGCTTTTAATCATCAGTGTAGAATCTGAGCTGAGCCCTCTTCCAGCTGCAAAGTAGGGGTATGAATACTACAAATGATTAAATGGGACTCCTGAACTGGGTGTTTCCATGTGCAACAAAGCAGCAGCTGGCTAACAGTGTTTGCTCCTTGCCTTGTTCTGGACTGATTCTGTTTTATTCCCTGGCCTGACCCTGAAAGACTATCTGTTGTTTGTCACTGCTGCCAGTCCTACAGGCTGCTTCTCTCTTGCAGTAACTACCTTCTCTACCCACACAGACTCTTTGACATTATCACCGGTATGTCTCTTACATCCATGACTTTTGTCTTTCCTCACAATTAGATGCAATGGCCTGATGTTTTGCTGCTTTCCAGGGCCCACTGTGATGACAAGGGGGGTGGGGAGAACACCTTTGCATTTCTTCAAACTGTAAAGAAGGGCAGGGGCTCTGCCTAACCCTGTGCTGGGGAGGGCCAGCCGGAAACATCTTTCTGCCTCAGGCAAAGGACAAGATTGCAGCCCTTCCATGTCCTGCTCAAAAGTCAAATGGATTGGGAGTTGTGGCTGTTGTTTTTCTATTTGCTCCCCTTCCTAGCTCATAAAAGCTCAGGACAGCGAACAGAACACATAAAGTGCAGAGTTAGATCACAAACTATAAACATCTTAAAATAATAAATTACAAAACTATAACAGAAATACTAAAATATAGGAAAAGCTGTACAAAGAAGCAGCAGCAAAAGACAGAGCAAACACTTGCTTATTCCCCCCCCCCCCAAGTGTGCACAAATGGATAATGCTTTCATCTGGCACAGTGTTCCACCACTGCGATGTCACCACTGGGAAACCCTGCCACATTTGGTAGCCCTACCAAGCAGATTACTCTGGGGCATCATAAACAGAGCTTCCCTAGCTGATCTTAAATCCCAGATATCCTGGAATGAGGGAATTGGTCATTTCCGTGCCTGGGGTAAAGACATGTCAGGATTTGTATATTAATACCTTGAATTGGGCCTGGAGGCTCACTGGCAGACAATGCAGAGATTTCAGGATAATTACTGCATGCTCAGTCTTTGCTGCACTGGTTACCACCAAGGCAGCAACCTTCCACATTAGCTACAATCTCCAGACAATCTTAAAAGGAAACCCCACACAGTGTACAGCATAACAATCACATTGGAAAGAAGTAGCATAATCAGAGCACAGATCACATTATCCTTTTCCAGGAAAAACTGTAGCTGGTGAACCAAACTTAGCAGGCTGTAAGTACTCCTTGCCACTGAAGTCGATTTGCTATCCAAATAAAACTTTGAATCAAGGAGCACTCCCATACTATGCACTTGCTTTGTCGGGGGAGTGCTATATCAAATAGTCAGCACAGAGGAATACTGAGCTGCCTCAGGAGTCACTGAATATGGTACTACAGGATGGCTTCTGTTGCTTTTCCAATCTATTTCTACCTTCCTCACACCTTCCTATCACAATACAATGTTCTTTTGTTGGTCTGAAGTATATGTGGGCTGCACTGCAGTTCATAAAAACACATGGTACGAATGACTATCTTCTTCAGTTCTACTTAGGTACATGATTCCTTTCTCTCTTGGTGCTTGATTTCACTTGTCTTTCTCTTTCTCCCTGGCTCTCTCTATCCACCTGCCCTCCAGCAACTCTCGCTAAACATTTCCTCCTTTCCTTCTCTTGCTCTTTCTCTCCATCTTCAGCCTCAACCTTCTTACACTCATCTCCTCCCTTCCACCCCAGTGCCTATCACTGTTCTCTTCCTGCTTCCTCCCAGCTCCTAATCAAATGTGTTATTTTCCCCACTTTTCTCCTTTCCTTTACCTATAATTGTTGATTAAATATCTCCCCTTTTATTTCTGTGTTTCTCTCTTCTCCCACCTCCTCACATCTATTTGCACTTACCTCCCTTCCCTTAATTGTCTCCTTCTCCTGCCTTCCTGGTTCTCCTGACAACTTTAGTCTTCTCTCTCCTTGCTATTCCTTTCTTCCATTCTTCTCCCTTTACCCCACTTCTTCCAGTTATGCTTATCACACTCCTTCCCTCCCTGTCTCTCCAATCTTTTTTCCTTTGCACTCCCCACAAAAAAATCTTTGAAATCATGACTGAGATATGTTATATTCTCAACTTTTTAAGCCCTATTAAATTCAATAGGGCTTGCTTCTGAATAGAACTGCATAAATAGCATTGTTCTGCTGGTTTCTATTACCCTGTTGTTCTAATAGTGTTGTTGTTGTTATCATATTTCACTCTCTCAAATGCTTGGTGATTATTAGTAGCATTATTATGATTATTATAATGGTTTGAGGGATGGAGGGGGGAATTCCACACCTAACTGTAAAAAAGGAAAGAAAAATGTGTTCACTGAAGGCACTAGTTGATGGGAACAATCAAAAGTAGAGTTTGAAAACATACATTTTGCTTAGAAACATTTGTTTGTTGGACTACAATTTCCATGTGTTTATAAAGGCAGTGCTTGTAACTTGGAGAACTTAATTTTCAACTAGAGAAATATTTTATTATTTATTAGATTTGCCTTTTTTTTTACATGAATGACATCCTCTCGGCTACTGCAGTTAATGCTTAATGTACCATGCGCAATGATATCACCAGCCCCTCTCGCCATGATTTCACTAGGGGCTGGCCTTTGGTCTCCATTCTTGGTCCTGAGATGCTCCTAACCTGGCTACCCTAGAGTATGTGAGTGGATGGAATAATAACATGGACCTGGTAAACAGTAACAGTGCACTAGTTCAGGAACAGGATGGTCATCTGCTCTGCCAGTTTAATTATTTTTATTGTATTGGTAAATTTGCTTGGATATGGACACTTTTCTCAATTTACGTGGGGTTCAGTTTTAAAGCGGTGGCTTCCTGCTCATTATTACTGCTATTTTACTGCACATTGCACTTTTCAAAATAAAGAAAGAAGCCCCAAAATACACAAGAAAGAAACTTCTTAGGATCAGGGGCCAGAGAAGAAAACTTCACAGGCTTCTCATTGCCCATTCAAGGTACAGGAGCAGTGAGCCATCCAGCCAGACTCTGCTAGGGATGTATTGATTTATTTCTTCCTCTCTCCCTTCCCCCTGCGGTATTACAGACCGTTCCCTTGTTCAGTCTAGTCTATGTATCTGTACAATAAGAAATTATCAACAAATAAATCAGACACCCCCTATTAAAAGCCTGGATGGATCAAAGGACTTACTGTTCATAACCAAAAATGCCAAAACAATGATGTTCCTCAAATGTCAAATGAAAAGTAAAATCTTTACCTTTATTTTTGCTGGAGAACAAGAAATGTTTATTTAAACAAAAAGGAATGCCTTTCTTCTGACTGTTTAAATTTCTTACAGTAAATTTTTGGGGCTAGCTATACCTTTTGATAAAAGTAAAAGATCTGGGCAAATAGTTTGTTTCTGTAATGTATATCCATTAACATCCATTAGGACAACTGGAAATGAACTGAAAACATCAAAATCCAAAACCTCAGAAACAGACAAGTAATATGAAAGCTTATTTGGAAGAAAGTTCCACTGATCTCAATAGGAAGACAGAAGCTTTAGTACCTATTACAGTGCAAACCTAAAGAGCCTTATAATTTGTCCTACGCAACCACCGCAGTTTTGGTTAGGGTTAGGGTCAGTTTATGATATTTTCAACCCAAAATATTGCCTAACAGCAGGCATTCCAGCAGAGTGCAGAGCACAGTAAAAGAGCAATAATGTACATGTATGTGCATACATGTGAGAGGGGAACATTCCACCACCTTTAGTGAGAGATCAGTTGCTTTTGGCCTTCCTTCACCTATCACTGAAAGGAAGCCATTCCATCAGGTTATCTAATCTCTTTCCATCCCAGGTCATTATAACAACCATAAGTTGAACTTGCTTTTGCCTCTGCCCTCCTTGTTTGTATAAGTGTTTCAAATAAATACTCGCTCTCTCTCTCTCTCTCTCTCTCTCTCTCACACACACACACACACACACACACTTATTGTTAAAACCAGGAAGCTTGGTTTGAACATTGGACTATGACCTTGGAGATCAGGGTTCAATTCCCCACTCAGCCATGGAAACCCATTGTGTGACCTTGGGCATATTACACACTCCCAGCCCCAGAAAAACTCATGATAGGCTCGCCTTAGGGTTGCCATAAGTCAGGAATGATTTGAAGGCACACAACAAGTAAATACATGGGACTGGGCTGCACAACATTTAATAGCATGGGCAAACTTTTCACCCACACTCTGCAAGTTAATGTACATTTATTTATTTTTAAGGTTATTTTGGTTCTGGTATGTTTTTGAAAAGACTGAATAAAAAGGCAATTATGAAAAACAGTTTTTCTTTCAAATAATAAAAAAAATGTTTGGCCTATTACTTTAAATCAATATTATATTTCCTTGAATACATTCAAAAACACTTTTATAATGGTTTTGATAATAAGCAATTCAACTTTAATTGATCTACTGATCAATCAATATCTTAAAAGAAAATGATTCCTCTCTTGATTGGTTGGCAGTATCTCTCTTCCTCCCACTTTCCCCTTCTATTCTCAGCTTACAGTAGGCCCTCCACATTCTCAAGGGATAGGGACACAGATCCCTTGTGAATGTCAAATAGTTGCGAATAGGGTGTCCTCCCTACAGGCTTCTGCCCGGCTGGTGCACCCACCCAGGGGGGGGGACAGGGAGGCAGGGAATGGGCGATCATCTTCCCTGCACCTTCCTGCCACTCATGCGGGGCATGCCCACACCTGTGGCGGTGGCAGCGGGGCAGCGGGAGGAACACAGAGAACTGGTGATCACCCCCACTGCACCTTCCTGCCGCCCACATGGGGCATGCATTGGGGGCAGGGAGAATGGGAGGAGCAGGTGGGATAGGAATGGGGTGGGAAGGGAGAATGAGGGGGCCACCAAGCACCTCGCGAATAATCAAATTCACAAAAATGAATCCCACGAATGTGGAGGGAGAATTGTATTTTAGTTGGTGCAAGCTGGGTTCAAAGTGCAAAAATAGTTTGCACTTAATCAACTCAGCATGGGGAGGGGAGAAAAACATGCATAGTCTTGCCCTTCTCAGTAGGTTTAGGAATAAAGCAAAGTGCTGCAGCCTCTCCCAGCTTATGTGTTCTTTCTCATTCATAACCTTTGCTATATTGATTGCACTCTGATGTTGCTTGGCCACGTGCGTCCTGGTTTTCATCTGTGAAAAGCTGGAAAGTGTGCTAAAAATCTTTTTTTTTTTTTTGCAGAAATAAGACAACTGAGCCAGCAGTGGGGCACGGGAGAGACTCTTGTTTCTGGTCTGACCAATAACCTGCTGCAGAAATATGCTTAATCTCCTGCTAAGGAGTGGAGATTCAAATATCACAGACAATACTCTTTACCTGTTTGGTGCAACTGATCATCGCCAGATAGGAATTACACCACATTTTGTGATGTATTTGTTGTGTGAATAAAATGTTAATAAATAATAAAGAAAATGAATAAAATGTTAATGTAAGTCTATCTTGTTCCTATCCTTGGGATTGTAAAGAAGAATCTCAAGGCATTGCCTGAGAAAGTTCCCTGGGGCACAACCTGGCTATAAGGAAAGAGGCAATCTGTTAAGCCCAGGTAACAAACCTTTTCCTCATACAGCTATTGCAAATGCAGAAAGCCTCTCCTCTTTCCCTTCCTGCAACCCTACTTTTCCAAAAGTAGAAACATTTTAGGTACTTATTAACACAGCAATAAACTAACTTTATTACTCCCATGGAAGGGATGCTCCTCTCTCTCCCACACAAGACCACTACATTAGGTAAGCAAGTATTATTCCCACAAGTAAATCCAGGAAGGCCAAATCACAGGGGTCTCCCTGGAACAGGCTTTGTTCTTGCTTGTGTCCTTTTTTCCCCAGACTCAGGCCACTTCCACACTACACTGTTATAGTGCTATTATTCCACTTTCAACATCCTATGGAATCCTGGGATTTGCAGTTTAGGGAGGTGCCTTTAGAATTCTCAGCCAGAGACCACTTTGGCCTCAGGAAACTACAAACCCCAGAATTCCACAGGATGTTGAAAGTGGAATAGTAGCACTATGACAGGGTAGTGCAGAAATGGCCTTAGCCTGACCTAAAGGCAAGACTCTGCTTTACTCTCTCCCATCTCAGTTTCCATTTTCAGCTTAGTTGGCTCATCCAGCTCCAAGGCTTTCAGGATGGCTTGTAGGACTGAGGGCTCTTAGTCCAGTCCCCGTCTTTGCTAGAAGAAAGTCTCCAGCTTTCCTCTAACAAAGCCAACTGGCCTTTCTTTAAAGCCCTTATCACTGGATCTGTGCCAAATCTCTTATGTCTCCATCTGTCCCAGAGCCTGGGATCTTATTTTTTAAAAGTAAGGTATTACTTCTTGTTATTCAATGCTCTAAAAATAATAAGATACTAATAAGTTGCATGTTACTTTTTAGTTACATCATCACTTACAAACATGCACGAAAAACAGGAAATGTATACAAATTCTGCTAATGCTCTTTTCCCCTTAACGAATTTTCTTGAAGCACCAAATAAATGCTTCTCATCATGGTAATGGAGTAATAAGCTAACCTGTCATCACTACATTATTTTGTAAAAGGAGCATGTTCTCATTAAACACTGTTACCCCCAAAGTAGCATGCTACCAGTTACATGGTAACCTGCCACATGCTCCTTCTGAGCTATGTTCTGTCCTATTTCCCTAGAGACTGTGCCAGTACAAATCTCTATGTTCTCTTTCTTGCTTCTCCTCTTTGTGTTTCCTCTGCCACAATCCCTGTATAACATGATTTAGGCAGCTGAGACATTTTTGATTTTGGCAGATCTTTCCTGGGAAGGAGGTGGGGAAGACTGCCACAGATTTGATTATTTATTTATTTACTGCATTTATATGCTGCCTTTCTCTCAGAGTGGGGGGGCCCAAGGCAGCTTCCAGAACAGGCACTTAAAAAATTTACAGCAAAATTGTAAAAACAATTAAAAACAACTAGGAGAATCCTGCCTCTGCCACAATCCCTGTATAGCATGATTTAGGTAACTGAGGTGGCGACTTTGCTATGGCTACACAGTGAGCCCATGTCTGATGTGAGACCTAAACAAAAGCACTTCATCTGTGATAGCTTTTTCTTTTCACTGCTAAACTGTGTTAGCTCTCACGGGTGTAACTCTGTCACCTTCAGCTTCTTGAACTGCCAAAAGACCACCCCAATCTCCCACTCCATTGGGACCACAAATTGCTCATTTTTCAAAACTATTCATTCCTCAGATATCTCCCCTGCTGAGACCGAAAGTGAAGGATGGTAATTAGAGTCAACTGTAATATAGTGTCCTATTTCCCACAGACAATGAATGCTAAGACAACACTCATGCTTAATAGGCATCTTTCTAATGTTGATAATTATGCTAATTAGAAACTAATGTTTTTCCATATTTGATCCCACTCAGTGGTTGCTAATGATTTTGGTTTCAGTGCTTGACCATTTCGGTGCTGCATGTGTAGTACTTTTTTAAAATTACCAGAAAGAAGAAATAATATTCTCTACCCTGCCTGAAACAGTGCTCTCATGCCCTTTTTTTCTATCACACCCAGAGAAAGGCACATACACACACTTCAAGATCTCAGTATGCCATTTCACTAAGATGACTAGCAGCATCTCATTTAGGAACGGAGAAAAGAAGGAGCGGTCACTATCACGAGCCTTTTTTGAATGCATGTGATGGGCGTCTGCATGACCGGTGACATGATGGAAGACACTGGAAGAAGGCTGTCCAACTACATGGATTCTTTAGATCCTTTCTGCATCCCTCCCCCTAAAAATCTTCCATGAAAGATACCCTCTGCCTTTTGCAAAGTGATATCTGCAAAATGTACTCCATCACCAGATAAAGACAGGCCCATACATAATAATAAAAATATTGTCTATTACAGCTGTAACTCATCAAGACAATGGACTAGAAACCTAAAAATTCACCAGCATGTTTTTGTTTTTTTGTCAGAGTTGCACAGCTAAGTTTCAAGTCAAAATTCTAAAGGGGAGGCTTGCTAGAAGCAAAGGGGGACAAAGTTGCTATCCAACTGGCAGTACAACAACAGCCAATGGCTGAATGCTTGCGTGCCTGTCTGTACCAGCTGAAGTCTCTTGGGGAAACTGCTAGATGCCTCAAAATCTGTCAGAGTTGCAGCATCCAATTTCAAGTTGAAAAGTAAACATTTCAGATGGTGGAGGCTCACCGGAAGTAAAAAGGGGGGGTAGCATAACTCATTGGAAAACTGAAGTAGATGCCTCAGAATTTGAAAATGTGTTTTTGATTGTTGTCCAGGTTGCAGCATTCAGTTTTAAGTTGAAATTCCAAACAAGTGGGCTCCTAGAAGAAAAGTGAGGTGGCTGCTATGCTCATCATGAATTGTTTAAGGGCTAGAAAAGAGGAAAGAACTCTCTGTGGCACTGCTGCTAAGGTTCCTGATGCAGAAAAAAAGTCAAGAAAACAGGAGAGAGTTAAGATACCACTCCTAAGATTTCTGACATTTTAAGAAGGGCAGGAAATGGAGGCAGGGGACTCTCTGAGGTACTTCTGAAGTATAAAAGAATTGCTGGAAAAAGGGAGGCCGCGCAGACCCCTCAGGGCATCAGGGATGATCCGAAGGAGCACTGAATATATCTCAGCTGGTAAATAATAAAAGAAGTTGATAATCAGGTAAAAATCTCAGAGCTTCTGGAAACACAAAGTCCTAACAGAAATATTTACATAAAACTTCTATAATATTAACCTGAAATGTCTGCTTCTGTCCTTATAGATGAAGGCCCCTGAATTTCAAAAGCAGAAACCTCTGCTATTAGATTAACATGCACCCACCAGGAAGAAATAAGAGTCAAAACTAGGGATGGGCCAACTAAATCCTCAAATCCTGGGCAAGGATTTGCAATTCGGGGATCCAAATCCCCGTTAAAACAGGCAAATTGAATCTCTCAAATCCTGCCCTGCCTGGGGGAGAGGGTCACAGAAAGCATGATCTCGCACTCCCTGCTCTGCTGCTGCCGGCCGTGGACCCAATCCTGCCCAGGGTGGGCTGCAAAAGCTGGCAGAGAGCGCAAGCGCTTTTCTCCTCAGCCGCGGGCTGTATTCCCAGAGGAGGATCTAGGCTGGAGCAAATAGAGCACTTCCCCCGGGCACCAATGCCAGGAGGCACAAAAAAGCTGTGCCAGATTTGGTGCCAGTGGAGGAAGCAAGCCCTGAGGAAGAGGAGGAGGAGCGGGCATCTCAGATGGTTGGGGCAGCAGAACTTCATCCAGACCTGCAAGTTGTTCTTTACAGGCAAGAAGGTAGAGAAGCAGTGGGTGGTGGGGAGGGGAGCCCCAATTGACATGGGGGAAGCAGGTGCTCCACCCCATCGCCTCTCCCCTTTCCTTCCCTCTCCCCGTGAGGAATGGGGCAAAGCCAAGGAGCTGAGAGAGAGAGAGAGAGAACAATGCTGCCTTCGGCCAACTTCAGGGGGCTCTTGGAAGGATCAAGGAGGAGGAAGTCTGCCCTCCCTTCCTTAGGGGAGGAAGGGTTTCACAATGGATGCCTTGGCTTTCCCCGATAGGTCAAGAAGGCTGCTGGCCATGTTGGAAGTGGTGACAGCTCTGTCGTTTGAAGCAGGGAGGAGGGAAAGGAGGAGGAGACAGAGGAGTGCTTGAGTGTCCCCTCCGAAAGTCCTTCCTTTCCATCCTGCCCTTAGAATGCGAAGCCCAGCCTCCATGAAGCCAGGCAGCAGTCCTGGGCAGCATGATGAGCAGCGGAGCCTCTCCTCTGCCGTGCCCATCCAACCATCTACCTCCAGTGGCTCCTGACTTTCCACAGCACCGGCAGGCAGGCAGCCAGGTCCAGGAGGCAGAGGAGCAGAAGGAGCGCCCAAAGGCCCCGGGGGATGGGCTCCCACTGCCCCCGCTAGGCATCAGCCACGAGTATGTTTTAGTTCTTCACCAGGCTCTTTGGAGACATGGCTGTGAATTAAGGGCAGCCAAAATTCTGGCCCAAAGCCCATCTCCCTCTGCATGCTGTTTCTAGATACAACTACCTTCCAAAAGCACTAGTAGTAGTTATCTCAACAATGACTTCTGGGTGACTCAGTCCAAGGGGTTCTTGACCAGATTAATTTTGAGGCAGTTTGCCATCGATACCTTCTGCAGCTGAGAAAGAGTGACTCACCCATGATTTCTACAACTGAGCGGCAAACCCTGCTCTCCAAGAATCCTATTCCTAATCTAACATGGAAACTGCTACACAGGCTGGCTCTCCAGAAGCAGAGTTTAAAGTAGAGATGGGCAAAATGCCACTGTCAGACCCCCCAAAGCTGTTTTTGAGGTCCTCAGCACCCTCCAGACTTCCTGGACTGACTCTTTTCTATGGGAGAAAAAGGAGTTGAATTATCTGTCCTTGAATTCTGATCTTATCTTCTCAATAAGAAGTATGGGTATGTTTTCCTGAACTGAAAACTATTTTTTATTTGTTTTTCATTAAACAAAGATGTCAAATTCTGCTTCAAAAACACTTTTCAGTAGAAGTGCTTTTAAACTCTTTTTTAAAAAAAGATTCAAAAGATTCAAGATTCATAGATTCGCAGAACCTTCCAGGATTCGGATCCGGATTCAGAAAATTCTGGATTTGTCCCATCCTTAGTTAAAACTAATATAGAAAAAAGCAGGGCTAGTTTAATTAGTATGTGAAATACATTACACAGTCTACAATAGTAACAGAACAGATATCATGCACTAGAATTTGGCATGTATACTTAGAAGACCCTAGTGGCATACACTTCAAGGTTATTGTATTTTTCAAAAATGCACTGATGAATTTAAATCAATTCAAATCTGTCTGTACTTTGCAGTACCAAGCACTACCACTAGGTAGAAATCTCTAACATGGCATCGCTATTAGTGAGGGCAATAATTCACTTAATTCTATGAGAAATCAGCTGGTGAAAAAGTGACTAGTTAAGAACTGCAGAAAAAGTAACTGAGACCACAGAGCAGAAGAAAGGGAAAGCCTGCAACCAGAAAAGTGGCAGAACCAACCATTTGAGAGAAACTCTTCATTCTCACATAATACAATTTTGAATCGTGGTTCAAAACAATTAACTACAGTTGACTCAATGTCAATTTCTTACACCCTTCTCATGCAATGAGATGAAACACAGAACCTCTGGGAATATATTACAGTGGTGGCAGTTAAAAAGGCAACTCCCACCAAATCGATGGATACACTTCCTATAGGGATCATGTCATGGAAGGCAGGACATGGAAGCTCATTGCTTCACCCACACCAGAGGGAGATAATGTGTTCAATGCTGGCAGTTCCATAACATTGCTTGAAGCTTTTTGTATGTCACACCACTAGGACCATTAAACACATGAAGCTGAATACTTGTTGTCACTTCAGAATAATGTCCAGATATTCACTTGCTTACTTGTCACCAGCAAGCACTCCCTCACGTCCCATATGACAGACAAACAGAAAAAGAGGGAGAACATTTCTCTCTCTCTCTTTTTTTTATAGGGCATGGAAGAAAAAAGGATGTTTTCTTTTGCTTGCTGTACGCTTTTTTCAGTAGGCACTAGAAGCAGTGAGATATTGTTGGTGCCTACTGTGAGCAAAGGCTGTGCACTGGTGGCAATTGCTATTTTGCCTGGTTAGAGACAACGACACACCCAAAGTACCTTCTGCCACACAACTCACAGTAATGATGACACTTGTAATGATGATGATGCTGTCAATCTGTAAATGTTGCACAAATGGTTTATGTTCTATGCAAAATAACAAAAACAGAAATATCTCAATTTCAAAAAATATATACTGTATATCCTCATGTATAGGATGACTTTTTAACCCCCAAAAAACTTTTCAAAAGTTGGGGGTCGTCTTAGACGCCGACCCAAATGCCGGCCCCCACCGCTGAGGCAACTCTCCTCCGCTGCCATCGCCTGCCCCAAAACAACTCCCCACCCTCCCCCGCCGCTGAGGCAACTCTCCTCCGCTGCCATCGCCTGCCCCAAAACAACTCCCCCGCCCTCCCCCGCCGCTGAGGCAACTCTCCTCCGCTGCCATCGCCTGCCCCAAAACAACTCCCCCGCCCTCCCCCGCCCTGAGGCAACTCTCCTCCGCTGCCATCGCCTGCCCCAAAACAACTCCCCCGCCCTCCCCCGCCACTGAGGCAACTCTCCTGCCGCTGCCATCGCCTGCCCCAAAACAACTCCCCCGCCCTCCCCCGCCACTGAGGCAACTCTCTGCCGCTGCCATCGCCTGCCCCAAAACAACTCCCCCGCCCTCCCCCGCCACTGAGGCAACTCTCCTCCGCTGCCATCGCCTGCCCCAAAACAACTCCCCCGCCCTCCCCCGCCACTGAGGCAACTCTCCTCCGCTGCCATCGCCTGCCCCAAAACAACTCCCCCGCCCTCCCCCGCCACTGAGGCAACTCTCCTCCGCTGCCATCGCCTGCCCCAAAACAACTCCCCCGCCCTCCCCCGCCACTGAGGCAACTCTCTGCCGCTGCCATCGCCTGCCCCAAAACAACTCCCCCGCCCTCCCCCGCCACTGAGGCAACTCTCCCCCGCTGCCATCGCCTGCCCCAAAACAACTCCCCACCCTCCCCCGCCACTGAGGCAACTCTCCTCCGCTGCCATCGCCTGCCCCAAAACAACTCCCCCGCCCTCCCCCGCCACTGAGGCAACTCTCTGCCGCTGCCATCGCAGCTCCCATGGGTTTATTGTCTTGTCCTTCTTTTAAGCTATAGAGTGAATTAGGAAAAGTTTAATCCACTTGCACTGTTTTATGTTTACATGTTTGATGACAAACAGCCTTATGTTTATAAGTGACAGTTTTCCTGCTAAGTACCTGCATGTCATAAGCCTTTGAATTAAAATTACCATATTGAAATCAAATCTGATGTTTTTTTAATTTTTATTTGGTGTGAGTTGGAAGAAGGGTGGTCTTATACAGCGAGTATATCCTAAACTCTATATTTTTACTGGAAAAGTTGGGGGTCGTCTTATAAGCCAGTCGTCCTATACATGAGGATATACAGGTAGTAAGGTGGGGGATTTGTGGCCTTCCGGATGGTCATGGGTGATAAATCTCAACCATCCTTCATTATAAACTATGCTGGCTAGGGCTGATGGGCACTGCAGCCCAACAATATCTGTAGGGTCACATATTCCCCATTCCTGACTTAGAGACATTTCCCATTCCTTGTCAGTGAAACGGTAAGCAGAAGGAAAAAGTATCACTGTTTCTAGATCTAGACTGTGGTCCACCAATTGGCTATCTCTGGATTAAATCATTTATAAGCAAGTTGCACTGAACTCACAGACATATACACCTGGAGCGCAAAACATTCACACAAAATCTTCAGAGTAAAGCTTCATTCAGCCTTGCCATAACTCATTTCAAACCATGTCTTGGGTCAGATCACACCAAAGTTTCACAAAAACCCACGGTACACAGCCTTTATAAAAAACTGATATTGGTTTGCTAACATTTTACAGGATAGTAGAGCAGTGTTTATCATTCAAGTACAATTTTTCTGTCCTTATAGACTATACTTTTGCTCAGTAGCATTTATCAAGTAGAATGTAGTGTGTGTGTCTGTGTCTGTGTCTTCAGGTCGCTTGCTGACTTATGGCAACCCCTTGAATTTCATGGAGTTTTCTTAGGCAAGGAATACTCAGGGGTGGTTTTGCCAGTTCCTTTTTCTGAAATATAGCCTACAACACTGTTATTCATTGATAGTTTCCCATTCATAGAATCACAGAGTTGGAAGAGACCATAGGGACCATCGAATCCAACCCTCTGCTATGCAGGAACACCCATCAAAGCATCCCCAACAGATGGCCATGTTTGATGGGTGTTCCAGCCTCTGCTTAAAAACCTCCAAAGGAGGAGAATCCATCACACTCTGAGGCAACATATTCCACTGCCGGACAGATATGACCATCAAGAAGTTCTTCCTGAGGTTCATGTTACCCCAGTGGCAGCCCCCACTCCAGAGTGATATAAAATTGATATCAAATATGCCCGCCATGCCATAGAGGTTGCCCAGGTGGGTGCGTAGACAAATAGGTTGAACGACCAAAACTAGGTCAAGGCCAGGAAAAACCCCAGTCACGTTTCCCCAAGGAGATCTCAGGTTAGACACATCTGCACAAACAAAGGGTCCTCAGCCACAAATAGCCAACTTGAAGGGATTACAGGTTTTCCACAGGTTGAGCAACTCCAACTTTGGAAAATCCTACAAGGCGAGGCTCATTTACATGAACCAATCGTGCAAACTATCAAGTTGCTATTGTGCAGCATTTTCCCCTCTGTTTTGGCCATTGTTCTTCCTGGGAGAGGGCCTGCCCTTGAGGTACATTCTGCCCTATAAGTAGTCCTAGTTTTGGAGAGCCTCGTCAGAGAACTCTCCGCCATGCTAGCAGACCAGCACTCTGTTAGTTGAGTGATCCCCTCAGCCGCCTCTCTTTACTGAGCTCCGTCCTTCTTGCCACTTTCCGGACTGAAGATTTCTGGATAAGTGCAGTATCACTGCCTTTACACTCTTTCTGCTATATCCCTTATCAATTTTCACCTCTTTCCCTTTTCAATAGGCCTTGTGTGCATGAGTGAGTGCACTAGTTTGTGAGAACACAGTTATTAATAAAAACCACTTATTAGGATGTTTGTCTGGCTTTTTGCTTGGTCTGACCCTGTAAACATTGGGTAAAAGACTCTGCTGAGTTACCCTACCCCTCATTTTGCTATTGCCAGTGCTCTGCTAATTTCCCCAATCTTTGCATTCTTGGAGTGAATCAAGGTATTCCCTCAAGGGACCCCCAGAAGTCAGAGTAACAGATTGGTGGAGTAACACAGGCAACCCTGGCACCCCTAATCTGAGTGGAAGTTGACCCATGCAGAGTAGGTCAGTGCTGATGTAGGGAACGGCCAGCCAAACGCCTAGAGCGTTAGGAAATATGTGTGTGTATGCAATTTTGGAGTGAGCGAGCCATAGGGCTACTGTTGGGGTTGGGAATCTCTCTCCCTTTCTATCTTGGTTTGTGTATGACAGCCTCACCTACGTGGTCACTAGCACAGCAGTGAATCACAGCAGATTGCAAGGGCTGTACACAAGCTGTCCTGGGAATCTCTCCCTTACTTGAGTCTATCATGGGTTGGGATCCTGAGTGCTAGTGGATAGGCCAGGGCAGTCCACAACACACACATATTACTTGGTTTGCGTTGTTGTGTAGAGTAGAATCGGAAGATGCGTCCCGTAAGCACAGAGAAAATGGGTGGTGATTCCCATAACTGTAGGCAGGATGGGTGGTGAGCCCTGGCAAAAGTAGGAGACACGGGTGGTAAGCCCCATAACCTTAGGCCATACGGGTAGTGAGCCTCGTTGGCTTCAAAGGCACGGGTGGTGAGTCCCATCCTGAATAGGGTTTTAGAAGTTTGTCCCGCAGTGTAGGAAGGGCCCCCTCACCCGAAAAACTATAAGGGCAGATTCAGCTTGGTTTCCTTCCCTCTCTCCATGTTGCTCGGCTGGGCAACACAGTAAGTTCCTTAGGGTTCATTTTCCCCCTTCACATCTAGGCAGGGTCTAGGTGAAGGTCCCTCCAAAAGGATCAGAGTGGTCCCCTCAGTCCCTGAATCTGGTCCTTACCCCCCTTGTTACACCAAACCAGAGTGGAGGAAAGCCGGTCTTGGACTTGTAAAAGGGAATTTGTTGGGCAACTTGTAGTCTGGTTCCACATCCCCCTTTCCTAATACAGTTCCTTAGAGTTTGTCTCCCTAAAAAACCCCAGGGGTCTCGGTGATCCTCCTTGTCCCTAGAACCCATTTATTAGTACGTTTGTCTGGCTTTTTGCTTGGCCTGACCCTGTAAACATTGAGTAAAATATTCTGCTGGGTTACCCTACCCCTCGTTTTGCTATTGCCAGTGTTCTGCTAATTTCCCCAATCTTTGCATTCTTGGAATGAATCAAGGTGTCTCCCAAGGGATGCCCAGAAGTCAGGGCAACATTCAGGTGGAATCTCCTTTCCTGCAGTTTGAATCCATTGCTCCTTGTCCTAGTCTCTGGAGCAGCGGAAAACAAGCCCGCTCCCTCCTCAACATGACATCCCTTCACATATTTAAACATGGCTATCATATCCCCTCTTAATCTTCTCTTCTGCAGACTAAACATATCCAGCTCCCTAAGCCACTCCTTCTGGGGCATGGCTTCCAGACCCTTACCATTTTGGTCACCCTCCTCTGGACATGTTCCAGCTTGTCAATATTCTTCTTGAATTGAGGTGCCCAGAACTGAACGCAGTATTCCAAATGAGGCCTAACCAGTGTAGAATAGAGTGGTACCATTACCTCCCTTGATCTAGACACCATACTCCTATTGATGCAACCAAGAATCGTGTTGGCCTTCTTGGCTGCCGCATCACACTGCTGACTCATTTTCAGCTTGCGATCTACCAAGACTCCTAGATCCAAGTACTAAGCAAGGCTGACTCTACTTAGCTTCCAAGATCAGATGGGATCCTCCTTTATCCTATATCCCAAAGGGGGCTTATAGATTTAAAAAAATCTCAAATACAGCCACTAGGCGTTTTTAATGAAGTCACTAAGAAACCCCATTTACTCTTCTGATTCCTATGAAATGCTATCAGTATTACTCCCACTATATTGCAGAATGTGTAAAGCAGGATTGGGGAACATGTGGCCCACTAGACACTGTTGGACTATAACTCCTTCTGACAACCCTCTTCAACATAGCCCAAAGTAAAAGGAGGTACAGTACAATAACATCTAGAGAGCTAGATATTCACCATCCCTGCCATATAGAGTGACTGTGCTGGCTGTTGTTCTCCTCTATATTAAGAAAGAAAGGGAAGGCGTTAAAATAAGAGCAGAGGGAACCTTTCAACATGAACTTGAAACAGTTTATCAAGGTCCAGTGGATTTTGAGTCAGGCAATTTCTTCGGGGACAACTAAACCTGTTCCCTCTCAGGGACAGCTAACAGAATTCTGCACACCAGCTGATGAAGTAATTACTGGTTTTAAAAAAGGCACAGATAATGCCTACAGCATGGGAAGGTGGTACTTTTCTCCAGTGCTATTAGTATGAGGGAGGGACACTTCCTGATATGTTGATTAGGTGGAGCTACAGACTATCTCAAATAGGCTGCTTCTGCTCTTCTCAGTTTTCAGAGGACATCTCTTTGCCAGCAAAGACATTCAGAAGAAGAAGGCAGACAAGTTCACAGGGGTACCACAATTAGCCCCGTTCATATGTTTTACTTCATCGCTTGTAAAAAATAAATAAATAAATAAATAAATAAATAATAGTTTTGGACAACAATTCCCTGAATGCTCACTAGAAAATTCCATGATCTATAGTCAAAATAGGGAACTTTCCCAAGTGCTGGTTATTAAGTCACAAGCAACTTGCACTTATCTCTTAACAGTCTCTGCATACAATGAATCAGTGGGGGGAGGGGGAATATTGTGGTTGCAGGCTCTGCAACCTCCTATATGAGCAGTCACTATATTGCTAAAAAGAGCCACTCAAGTGCAGCTGTATGCTCAGAGGGCTTATCTCTATACTTTCAGAAACCCTGGAAAAATCATAGTTCCTGAACAAACAAAGCCCTCCATAATGACTGCAGCTATATGTGTCTTCATACCCACAGCACAATGAAAGTATGTACATCAGAGGCAGAAATTGCTACTATTCCTATGCATGATCATTTTACTCACCAGTAAAACACCTGAAAAGACAACTATACTGTGACTACCAGCCACACGTTCTTACTTTGTCCCACAACTAAACAACACTTTCAGAAACAGTTTTAGATCAGTTTTAGGGTTTTCACTTCAAAGTTTACACCACTCTTTGCTATCAGGAGCTTCTGAAACAAAACATCACTTGAGAAAGGCACACATAACAGAGCTCCAAGTGGGAGTAACTGCAGCAGCTTTACAAGACCAAATAAATGGTCAATGAGAACTACATCAGGATGGTCATACAAGAGACATCTTCCTCTTCATTTTCTTTGCTATCACCACAGGTAGGTTTGGAGTGGTTCACCGCAGAGTGCAACCAAAGAAGCTCTCTCTGCCCCACAACATTACGCCTCATAAGAACCCTAACTCACTCCATTATCCTTCAAAATATTGAGAAGTCGTTTACCATTGGTAAAATAATAAAAATTATTTTATACAAAATACTGAGAACTCACCCACTCAGAACGACAATGAAATCCATGACGTTCCATCCATTCCGTAGGTAGGAGCCCTTGTGGAAAACAAATCCCAAAGCCACAATTTTAATGCCAGCTTCAAAGCAAAAGATCCCAATGAAATAAGGTTCTGTCTTCTCCTACAGGAAAGGAACAAATAACAGTTCAAAGAAGAGAATCAGCAAACATCCAAGAAGAAAGGGAATATTATAATTGTATTTTAAGATGTGATACTAAGCATGTTAAAAAATGAAAACCCATTTGGTTCAGAAGGACTTGGTGGTGAGCAAGTAGATTCTGTCCTTAAATTCCTCTGAGCTTGAGCTGCTTTACAGTCTGACGGACTCAAGCTACAAAAGTAAGCACTATGAAAGTTCTATTGAATCAATGGGTCTGTATGATACTTCCAAATAATTCTGGATATCCAGTGAATTGCTTGTCTACCTGTGGTATGCTCTCTTAGTGAAATCTCTTAATAGATTTTTCATCATAATCTTATGCAAATATATTTGTGAGAATGTCCCTTTGAATCCAGTGGGACTGGCATGATACAAATCGGTGATGAGAGAGAGTATCTCTTGGGTGGTTGACCAAAAAAACAAAAACTAATATCCATACACATTCCATATGCAGTATGGGTCTAGTAGTCAGATATGTTTCTGCAGTAAGTGCAATGTTCTGAATGATTGCTTGCAGTCCAAACATTATTGTTTAATGGCCTCAAACCCCATCTTGCTCACCCAGTTTCTCCTTTATTCCTATGTCATTCACTCTTTTCCCCACTCCTCTGAGAAATATTGCTAGTTTTATTACAATATTGTTAGATTCTCTCAAAATATGTAATTTGAACAACTCTCTGAATTTGCCTTAAAATCCATTTTAGGTGGGATTTTAGATCAACTGTTCCCCATTCTAAATTTCTTAACATGCAACACTCCCCTCCTCCCATGCCCAGGCAATCAAATGAGGTATAAAAAGCCACATTTCTAGTGACTAAGAAGTGCTATAAACACGTTCTGCAGTTTCCTATCCTTCATTGCCAACAAAATGGCCACCTGGTCTAGGCTGACACCAGTAGGAATTGTGTCTCAGCCCTTGTAGAAATATTGAAGGGATGTTTTCGAATCATTACCTCTAGAGAAGCCTGAAGGACAGCCTGTTGGATTTAGGCATCAGAATTGCCTTTGGCACTCAGATATACATCCAGCCTTGATATTGAAATCAGAGTGCTAAAACAGCACCAATATCCAGGTGAAGAGGAAAAAAGGGTGCAGAGAATCAACCAAAGTCAACTTACTAATCTCCGAGACATAGGCGTCTTATCATCCTCAGGGAGATGCTGTTCCAGGGCCAGAACAATGCAGTTCGCAATGATGGTTGCCAGAATCATGTATTCGAAGGGAGTAGAGCACAAAGTTAAGGAATACAAAGAAAACAACAGGAGTCGTGCAAGTCTCTAGATTCACCAGCTTCCTTGCTTTCATACAACTTTTTTGACACTGCATCCATTACCGATCATTGAACATTTATTAGTCTGCCTGCCTCCCTCCTTCCTTCCCTCTCCCACATGCACACAATAGGAATGATAAGCCTTTAGTTTGGTGAGCAGCACGCTGAAAGATTCTGATAAAGCTATTTGAAAGTTATGAGCAATGGAGGAAAGAGCGAAGTGCATTGGCAGCTGTCTTTCTAGAAAGACAAGTTTCTTATCATGTAGGGAATAACCTCAGCAGTTTCAAATTCTACTAGAAAGCTCACAGGCAGATAAAGAGCAGGAAGACTCAACTCAGATCCCCATATATTCAAAAGGTTCAAGGGTTCTTGTGAGGACAAAATGGGATGATGCCATAAATGCAGCCTGAAAATCATTAGAGAGAGGGTAGGCTAAACACATGCACACACACCAGTCAACAAACTGCAGCAAAGATTTAGACTGGATTTCAGTAACTAATTGCCCAGGGAAGGTGTCTGATTTCCTTCTCTGGTTGCCCCAGGGTCTCAGCTTTGTCAGCTTCTCATGGCAATTCTGCAACACAAAAAAATGATTGTCAGAGCTGGCTTGCTACCAGCTAAAAAACAGCACCAGTCTGTAGCTGGGCTCATCTCATGCTGATGCTATGCAAGAGGTTCTTTGTGCATTAAACTAAGTGCACCACCATGGGACTACTGAAAAGAATAATCTGTTGACAGTTGACAGTTCAACTGTTACTTGAGGGTGGGCAGGAGGGGGATGTTATCTCAGTATAAAGTGTGTTAGAAAGCTGAAAAATATGACTGTTATTGTTGTTGTTAATATTACGTGCCACAGAGTTCCACCTTCCAACTGGCTGCGTAGGCAGAGATTGACTTTAAAATGGCAGCTTGAGTAGTCAAGGTCATTAAGGCAATGATCAATGAATGTCTCAAACAATTAAGCTTTTCAGGCCAAAGCTGGCATGGTTTTGACCTTCTTCAACCTGTTTCACTTCCCCTCAGTTTTGACTGTCTCATTACCACCCCCACCCCCCCCACACACACCAAGCCCAGTCTTGCAGATGTTTTCATTCCCTCCCGCCACCCTACACTTCTTGCATGGATCAACAGAGCTTTAACAATAAGCCAGATTTGCTGCTTATACTGGACTACACAGCATTCACTGGGATATAACTAGACATGGGGGGACAGATGCCATGAAAAATTCACACCGTCAGACTCATAGTGGCAATTATTATTTTTGTGTATCTTCAAGCTGATCTCAACTTATGCTGACCCTATCATAGGTTTTTGTTGCTGAGATTTCTTCCACTGCTACTACACTACATTTGTGTTAATGGCAGCACAAGTGTTCACGATAGTAGCAATGCAAGTATATATACATACATAGCCTCAAGCACGAGTAAGAGACATGAAAAGAGACCACTTCTTCTGTCCCAGTGGGACCTTCTCTAAGGTGCTCAGTGCCATAATCAGAACTTAAGGACCAGACTGGAGCGTGCACCTTCATTCAGATGCAAGTCCAGTGTCATCAGGGTACATAGCAGGAGCTGAAGAGGTTGAAGGAGTTAGGGAGTTAGTGCCTGAACTGTAGCAAGTAACAAGTTCAGCTTTGTTGACTAGGAAGCCAGAGGGCGTGGGAGGCCTATTCTTTATAGAGGGCACAGTAAATCCATTGGCCACATATTAGTATCTTACAGTCACTTTTTGTAATTTTTTTCTATGACCAAAGAAATCTCTTAAGTGCACATCGGTCCAGTTTGCTGTTGTGTGCCTTCAAGCTGTTTCTGACTTGGGGCAATCCTTAAGCAAGCCTATCACCAGGTTTTCTTGGCAAGATTTTTTCAGAGGGAGTTTAACAGGTCTCCAAAGTCACAGTCCAACACTCAAACCACTATGCTCCAAATATCTGAGGCTAAAATCTTTGGCCATGAGCCTCCTTGTTCAGTTCATGGAGACCCTGGCACCTATAAGCTAGAGCAAGTAAAAAGACAAGACGGGAAAGGCCAGCACTGAGGAGCAGTTACTTCCCTAGAAGACCTGGATTGCATTTGGAGGGAGTGAGGGGACATAAATTCGTTCTGGTAACTTGATACCCTGGCTTTGAGAATACTACCTGTTTGCTTAAAAGGCTTATAAGTCCCATCTCTGGTACAGCAAGCTGGGACATGTCTCCCACAGGTTTTGAGCAGTGTATGAAAATTCTGCAGTAAGAGAAATAAAGGACAGATCTCAAGCACAGGTAAGAATATGAAAGTGCAGTTAATTCCAGTCAGTTATCTCCTGAAATCCCACCCTGTAGCAATTATGAGACCTTCTGCCATCAACATTCAATGGCCAGTTGCAGAAGGGTCACAGACTAATGTGTTTATTAAATACCGCATGCTAATACAATACAACAGTGCTTCAGCATTAAAAAAATATTTAAAAAATACTTCAAGTATTAAAAGCAGAGAAGAACTCTCTGTTCTTTACTGAAAGAATGAAGTCTACCCCACTTACTGCTTCTCTTTGCAAAATTCCTGCCTTCCTATGATACTTTTCTTTTTTTTAAAAGACAGTATATTTGATCTGTTACGCAGTTCTGGTACTGCACATGCAAATCACAGAAGTAACATGGGCTTAACAAAGTCATGTAGTATAGCATTCTGGTTATGGAATCATTACATATTTTAATATTTTTTAATAAAGTCTTAGGAAGACGACAATCTGAATTGCCATGTATTTAAAACAGTTAGAAACAAAGTAGTCAGATTCCTTGTTTCCTAGTTGCAGCATTTAATAACTCAGATGTATAAGGTATGCCCTCTCAGCCTTGCCTCTTCAGTTGGTTGCCTGGTAAAATAAAACACTGAATACCGGGAATCCAAAGAGACATGGATCCCAGAGCAGAGGGATGGGGGGAGCCAGATTAAACTGTGGGTTTACTAGATGATCAAGCACTAAGAAATATTAACAGCAATTGTTTTTGAGCCCTTCCATGAATGCTGTCTTCAAGCAATCATATGGATACTTACTTGGGAGTAAGCTAAACTGAGTTCATAGAGGGTGCTTCAAAGTACACACTGTGCTTATATGATTCTTTATATTCAAGGATGTTTCAATGATAATGGACATAAAAAATATCATTTGTCCTTCCCATGCAAGTACCTGCCAGTTCGCAAAAATTAATAATAATCTGCCTGTAGGATCATATTAAGGTTTCCATAGGCTCTAGTCACTCTTGTATTTGACTCCCCTCCTTACCTTGACGTACCATTAGGGACGTTTTTGTTGGCCCTGAAATTTTTGTAGGCCCAAGTCACTGGGCCTAAAGTGCATAATGGATAAGGCAGCCTTGCCTGCCTGCCAGTGTTGAGCCTCCACACCTTAAAATATGTTCTGGGGTGGCTGGTAAACATGAATCAAGCCACAAGAAGAAATCCAACCAACCTTTGTTCTTTCCCTGTTCACTTTTTAAAACTTTGGGTTACCAAAATGCCACTGTCATAAATGTATATCTGCTGGGGATCATAGCCATATTTATTATTCATTACACTTACAAGCAAAAGAAAGAAAGAGGCAAAAAAGACAGAGGGGAACACAATGTGTTTTTTCATGGTGTCCTGGTATTGCATTTGTCTGTTGGCACAAATATATGTAAGGGAAACCAAACACATTTTTTATATACAGAACTTGTAATGGTACCTTGTTTGGACTATAACACCCAGAATTCCTCAACCACAATGGCCACTGGCCATGCTGTGTCTGGGAGATTTCGGAGATGTAGTCTGAAAGTAACCTTTCCAAGCTCTGTTTACACTGTCTGGTTGACATACGAGGCTATGTGTATCCATGACAATGTTAAACAGTGCTTTTAAAAGACCAGTTTGTGCATCAGGTTTATGCTGTAATTTTCAGCTGAAAGGTCTGCAAGCCCACTCACAGCAGATTTTAATAATATGCCCAAATAAAGACATACAGCACAGTAAACCTTTAGTCCACATCGTCTATGTGTTGTATAGCTGCCACCCCCATTAGCTCCACCCAGCATGTGAGTGATTATGGGAGATGCAGTCTAATAACATCTCGGGAGCCACAAGTGGCACACTCCTGCCATAGTCCTCTGGCTGGTGGATGTTTCAAAATATGTGTCAGTATTTTCTTAGTTTTGAAGAAACTAAGAATTTTCTGTTTTGTTTTGTTTTGTTTTTTAGATTACCTAGAAATACTCTACACTTAAAATGTTAAACTGATTGGAAACCATAGGAATTGGCGGTCTAGAATGGGAGTGAAGATCTCAAAGACAAAATCCTAACCCCTCACCAAACTGCATCTCCTGGAAACCCTAACAGAGATAATAGTTTGATTGAAAATAATATATATTTGAACTAATGTCCTTAAGACATTATACTATTATAGTGCTGTATTCCACTTTAACCACCATGAAAACATCCTGTGGAATTCTAGGGTTTGCAGTTTACTGAGGTGAAAGAGATCTCTGGCTGACAATTCCAAATGCCCCTCTATAAACTGCAAATCCCAGGATTCCATAGGATGTTGCCATAGCAGTTAAAGTGGAATAATAGCAGTGTAACAGTATAGTACGATAAAGAAATGTCCTGAACAAAAGGAGAAGGATTTGTTTGTCTCAATTGGAGAAGGAATCAGAAGTGGCTGAAACAACTATTCAAGAGCAAAGTTAATAACAAATAAATTATACTAGTACAACATCTTTTCTTTCATGACAGCCTGAAGCAAAGCCAGGCTGTTATTTAAAAGGCCTTGTTTGCCTAGGAAAACAAGCATTCTGCTTGTTGCAGTGCATGACTGAAGCAAAGAATAACTAGTGTTTCTCCATCATAGAAGATGCTGCTCATTACAGCTCTGTGTGAGACTGATTTCTTTAGTGCCTGATATCACTTGATTATCAGCAGATTGATTTGAGCAATAGTAATTGCAATTGTTTATTGGCACATGGTCAATAAAAGAGCTCCCCTCCACCTCTCTCTCTCTCTCTGTCTTTCTTTCTATCAATTTTAACACATGTTAACATAAATACCAACTAACATTTTTAACATAGACATAAACTAAAATTAAAACAATACTAAAACAATAAACTAAACAATACTAAAACACTAAATACTAACTCACTGGAACACTAACTTACTGACTAAACACTAACTTACTAAAACACAAATGGGCTCTGACCTCTTCCCCAAGCAAACTGTAATGAGAGAGAAAATAAGAAAAGACAGAAAAATATTATTCTTTCATTACAGATCCACCCAAGCAAACTAATAGTAACTCTATCTACAAATTATTTCATTGATCACTTTCTTACTGCTCAAAAAGTCCATAAATGGTTTCCAGTCTTTCAAAAAAAAAAAAATCCAATTAGCTTATTCTTTAAAACCCACAGTAGTTTGGTCATTTGGGATAGTTCAGCAACCTTAACAATCCAGTCTTCTGTTGCTTGTACTGTACTTCAGTACTACCAATAAAGGAGCTGTCTAACAACCAATGGTATGAGACCGCCACTTATACTCTCATGACAGAGGAACCACATCCACACAGGAAGCTAATAATCTATAATGACACAGTAAGAGTTGACCTTACTTTTGGCACTTTAGTAACAATAAAGTGACAGATGTGTCTGTGCAGAGTAGCCTACACTGTCATTGGAGCCTCTGCTTGACAATGGAGTTCAACAGGTCCTCAAGTTTAGAACATTTCCATCAGAATGGGATCCATAAATCTGCCAGAAGGGCCATCTAACCCAATGCCCTGCCAGTACAGAAATCCATCACTAAAGCACTCCAAGAGGTGGTCATCTGAAAACCTCTAATGAAAAAGGGTTTATCATCTTCTGAGGTGGTAAATATACTAGAACAGTTGAATATACTCTATACATAACAGATATTTTTTAAATGTGTTCTATTAATGTGAGAAGTGCAATGCTGAATAAGTCAGCTTTCTTGATCTGTTTCTTGAACAGAGAAATCACTCAGTTTTCTCATTCACCAAAGAGGGACTAACTGCATGATTAACATTTGAAAAAGCAAGCTCACAGTAATTATTATATCCATGCAGCCAGCTCTAAATGTCCTATCACTAGAAGGACAGCTGATTAGTTAAAGTAAACTGAAGGAATGTCACTGAACAGCTAGTCAGATCTCCAAATATCTTCCTAGAACACTTTCGGTTCCCATGTGATTTCATCCAAATCAAATGCTAGTCTGTATTCCTTATGACTTATTCCTGTATCCTTACCAACAAATAGCAAAAATTCCCGCAAAGCCAGGTGAGAAAATATATTTGAACTAGAGCCACCTGTCTATTTTTTCAGACTTTTAAAAAATTATTTCACTCTTCATCATTTCCCCCAAACCCGTAAGCAATTAACACCAGCTCAAAGGGGAAAAACACTTATTTCACTGGTGTTGCTTTTGTAAGACAGGTCTCTTGGGTAACACATTCATTTGTTTAGCTCAAAATGAAGGCAGAACTGGTAAAGCTGCATTCAATATGAATCTGCTTCTCATCACAGTTAAATTCTCTAATTGTCTATTTTCTTTTTTAAACAATGTAGCTTATACCAATTTATAGCACTTTTTGTTAGGAAAGATATAAAATAAACACAAATGCACACACATCATTATATACCAACAGTGAACTCATTCCCTGGATGCTAATCTTTACACAGCCAAAACAGTAATACCTACACAGAAGAGGGAGCTATCAACAGGTTTGAGGGACGCTTGGGTTTTCCAGAATTTTTAAAAAAAATTATAAAAGGAAAATTGAAGAATCCAAAAACAACCAAATAAGGACTGGCCATACTCATATCTCTTTGGAAAGAAAATGAAATTACTTAGCAGGAAGTGGAATGGAATGAAATGCCTTGGAAAAAGGCATGACTGGCTGGACAGTTTGCACAGTAGTCCACATTGCAGCCTTTTGTTGCTAGTCCCATTTCCACATCTAATTTATATATGCCATTTACTAAACTGTAAAAATGAGACTTGCCAGGTCTCTAAGTGTTACTGAAATTCAGGATCTTAGCCTCTTTCTTAGATTCTGAGGAAAAGAGTGACTTCTCAAGGTAACAGACCACAATTAAGGGAAAGGATTCTTTCTCTAATTGGCTTGAGTGCTTCTGCTGTCTGTTTCCCTCTTTCCTATATTCCTTCAGTTTCACCCCTTAGGAATCACAAACAAACAACCGGTTTTCCTAGCCTACCAGCTAAGATTCACTGAATCTACCAGGCTCCATCGCACTTGCATAGGAACACCCCAACCTGCAGGCACCATGACTTAGTTCCTAGGTTCTACATGAGGCATTTCAGAGAGAACGTTCCTCACACTAGCCTTTAGAATGCACCATGCAGCTGTTCTGTTTCTCCCAAATGGATTTTGTCTGGTGCGAGAAAAGGGGGTGTAAAACCAAGGATGATTTGGCATCTATGATACGATTTCCTGATCTGCCTCCAATAACATTTAGTGAATGAGGCAAGAGGACGGCACGATTTTGCTTTTTAAAGAAGCCCTGTGAAACTGAAAACCTTACAATGCCAGGTTATGCAGACTACAGTCACGGTTGTCCATCATTTACATTTTTTTTAACATTTTATTTTTGTGGAATATCTGCTTTTGAACCCATCTGCTTTCAAACAAATTACATAATGAATCTATTCAACTGAAATATCAATACAGGCACAGGAAGATGAGTTGCAATTTAAATTTAAAGGACATATTAGGAGCCAGGCTAAACAAGATGTGCGTACTCTGTGATCAGATCCTTGACATCTCTTTCTGAAAGAAAAAGCTTCAGAGGACTCCATGTGGGGACTGAGGACTATGGCATTCAGAGGAGTTTTTTTAAAAACAAAACACAACACCCTTTCTTTCTGCACTTTTCTCCCGTTGTAAGCATCCCTCCCTCCCTTCACTGAGTCAGGGATTTTTAATACTCAGGCAAAAGAGGCAGCTGGAGCAGGGATAGCCTGTCATCCACAGTGCTAACAAAAATGTTCCTGTAGAAGTTCTCTCTTTATGCTATACCCTTCCTATCCCATTACTTTCTACTGTCATTGTTCAATTCAGGCGTCATGTAACATCTCAGCATTTGATGTAATGGGGGGAAATGTGAGTAGTCTTTTAAACAAGTAAATTAATAGAGGAATGAAGGGAAAGGGATTTAGATGAAGACCTGAGTTCCCCTTAACACATAATTTTAGGGCTGGACATTTTTCTATTGGCCCTGCTCCTGCCCTTTACTAAGAACTTGACAGGAAGAACTTACACAGATGATGCTTTCTTTGCAACCTCACTGCATCTATGCCAGAAAAAGCTCGTCTATGGGAATCACAGTTGCTAGAATGCAAGTGGAAAACCAGCTAGACCATTAATCTGAAAGGAACTTCTCTTACTGCCATCTTCCCCATGTCTTTTCACCTGCCTCTATCCTTCTCTCTCTACCCACTCTCACATTTATAGCAAACAGAACACTCTAGGTGGACTCTTTAGAAGAGAACAAGGTGAACAATAACCCCAATGGCTAGTGCATCTCACACTTCAATGACACTTTTAAAAGTAACAAGTAGATGTCCAGGTGATCTCCTTCCCACTAGACAGCAAAACTCACATTCAACAGGTTTATCCCAGACAGTGGCAATGTAACACTTCCACTCCCAGCAATTTTGCCATTTCATTCACTCCCTGGTCCCTCTCATTAACTAACCTCATCATCCATTACCCACTACCTTTACACGTAGGACAGGTATATCCACAGGAAGATGCATGATTATTGAACTGAGGAGAGAATGAGTGTGAAGAAGAGCATCTGTCTTCTTTCCTGTGGCTTTGGAATATTTAGAAGATATCACACAGGGATGGCTCCATCAAGAAGCAGAATGAGGCAGCTACCACAGGTGGTGGGTGCTCAGGGATACAGAGAAGGCAGCAGTGGTAGTCTTTATGATCACTGCTCCTGAATGCACATACACACACACAGGTACCTTCTTTTGGAAAACAGAGCCGCCCTCAAGTACAATGGATGATCCTTTAAGACTCTGTCACCAGTCTGGTCAGCTTCAGTAGGTAGAAGTAGTAGAAGGGACATCTTTGCTTCAGGGGGGAGAATATCTGGAGACACCTCTTTTGAATGTGTGACCCATATCCAGGTTGTAAGGTGTAACCCTAATTGTACGGCCATTAGGAAAGTTTGCAACTCTAAGTACAGCCAAAGAACACATAATGACTCATGCCTGCCTGCCTCTCTTCCTCCCTTCCCACCTCTGCATTCTTTCTTAGGTATTTCTAAATTAGACAAAATGTTTGGCCCCCTCAAGGCCTATTAACACAAAAGCCTCCCCTGGGCCCTATAATGAGAGCTTCTCCCTAGCCTAGCTGTTCATGCAGGACCACTAGGGAAACAATAAAAAGAAGGTTCTTCTGTTATTGCTGTATCTCCATTTACCTAATATGTTTTCCTCCTTGGGATAGTTGACTTGTTTCCTTAGCAACACCACTCATTTCAGCCATCTCTGCATTACACCTGTCATTTGTTCATTTCCTTCCCAACAATTAAGAGTGTGAGAAGCAGCAGTTGGAGGGAGTGGAATTGATGCTGTTGAGTCCTCTTTTTAGTAGCAGTTTGGGGCTACCAAAGTGGAGGACTGCATGAGCAGTGGCCACCCTTAATCCACTAGGGAGGGGTTACCTTGTAACCAGAAATGAAAGATATGCTTTTGAGGCCTCATCACACAAAGGAGGTAAACCTGTCTTTGGGCTATGCCAATTCAGACCACAGAGAGACACCATGATATAGTGGTTTGAACACTAGACTAGGACCCTTGAGACCAGGGTCTGAATCCCCACTCAGCCATGCGAACCTACTAGGTGACTTTGGGCAAGTTAGACTCTCTCACCCTCAGAAGAAGTTAAAAGCAAAACCCTAACCCCAGGGTCACCATAAGTCCAAAATGATTTGAAGACACACAACAACAATTCAGACCACAATGGGAATTCACATGACAGATGGATTCTTGCATGCATCAGGGGATGAACTATCGTGGTTTGGCCCTCTTCCCAGCATGTTAGTCTTCTAACTGAGAGGATTTAGGTTTGCTTTTTTTTTTTCTGATGCAGAAGCATTTGATAATGTGAAACCACCCCTGCAATTTTAAATGTTTCACCCCAGGACCAGGTTTAACTCCACAGTGAGAGAGCTAGACTTAAATTTCCTGAGATAGCAAACAAATCAGCTCTAGTTTCTCTCAGCTGTGCCCTCCTCTCTTGCAGTCTTATTAATTAACCTCTCCCTTACTTTCAATACAACATTCTTACTGACTCATGTAGCTGCCTTGAAGATGCTTTGAATCCCACCTTGAGAGAAAGGTGGGATCTAAATTCTATCCGTCAATCAATTCATGTAGGGCCAGAGTGAAAACTGGAAAAGGCTCCTATACCTTTAACAATAGTGAAGACAGGATTTCAGCAGGTCTTACTTCTTACACAAGCATCAAAGATTTCTGTCTGGCAACCCTAAAGCCCTGGTCTTGCTAGGAGAAGAGGATGAGGGAGAAAACAACAGAATCATTGAAAGACTACCAGCAGAATTTCCTGCTGTCTTGTCTCCTCCTACATGAAGATGTTTAAAGGCAGCCATCCTGTTGCTAGGGTGCAAGGTGGCAATTCTACATATGGCTAGTGGGCTTCATGTAGCTTAGTGGGCCAGGTATTGGGCAGGGCTTGCCCCAGGATCTCCATATAATCAGGGCTCTGAAAAAAGGAATAAGGATTTTTAAAAAATTCATATGGTATTGAAGCCCATTACATGAACTGTCTGTCAGTTAAAGAGCTGACTGCAAGAAAATGGACCATAAGAGCTAGACCAGAGCCTGTTGCTAATACAATGAGACTGCCCAGAAGGATTTATGAGCCTGATAGCACACATTTGCAATATAGCCCATGTAGCTGGTGGCTGGAAGGAGCATAAATTATTTCCTAGTTCAGGGTTGCATGGTAAGCCTTACTTGATTTGATTCTACCCTCCCAACATCTACGTCTGTATTTTTAAGTAATGTAGAAGCTGTGAGGTTCTGCAAGCTCTCTTTGTATTCACAATTGAACGTTACAGATAAAAATATGCCATGTCTTTGGTTCAATCAAGACTAGAATTCAGTAAAATCTGGATAACAAGTGCACTTGCAAAAATGTTCTGTTGTCTGTTAATTGGTGTGGATCAATCTACAATTAAAGACAGAACAGCAACAGAAGGCTCATTTGTTGCTGAAAGTATTGAGTGTGTTTTAACATAAAGTATTGCAGTAATTCTTAATGCCCTGTATTCTATATTGTTATCCACATACTGCAGATGGAGATTGAATGTAAGAGAAAACAGGGTACAAAAAATGTTTTCAAAGGGTTGTTTAAAAAGTCCCTCAGATGAAACAAAGTAGTCCCAATTTGAACTAGGAAACTAAATGAAATCCTAGCTAGCAGAGCTTTCCAGATCATCTTAGGGTTGCCAGGTTGCAGCACACCTAGAATTACACTTTCCACAGAAGGAAAAAAAAAAAGGAGGTGGGAATATCTGAGGGAACCCACTACTGCCTTGTGTCTCACTGCAGCTGTAAAAGGAAATATATACATTTTCTAGACTGTAGCTTAGAAGCAATTTACAGTAGCAATGATGGCTGAAGGATTCTAGTAGTCCAAAAATGTAACTTTTCCAGTTGCTTTCCCAATAACTGTCTCTAGATCAATTTATGTATGACTACTGAAAGTCAGAGGAATAATGTCTTGCTTACAACTGTTACTAAGCACTCAAGGCTTCTTGTAAGAAATGAAAATTCTACATCTTCAAAACAGCCGCTCAGAATCCCTCTTCATGTATCTTTGAAATTAGCATTTTGCAATGGTATGGTTAAGAAAGCTCTCTTTTGGAAATGGCAGTGGGTAGCAGGGATCAGATGAAGACAGGCCCTGATACCATACAGCTTCCACTTCAGCAATTTTTTTAGAAATAAGCTAGATTCAAACCCCAGTCTCCCAGAGATCTAGTCCAGCAGTCAAACCACGATACCACACTGGTTCTCAAGAGCAGGACCAGAAAGACACAAATTAGATAAAAAAGAAAAGAAATCCAGTGCTTAATACACCTTGGAGAAAACTTAGTTTGTAAAGAGTCTAGCAAGAAGGACTTCATACACACGCACCCCCAAAAACCTGTAAAAAGTATAGGGAACTGGCCAAATTACTGAGTTTTTTAGTTCTAGATCTACTAGAATCTCTTTAGGTGTGATCTCATGGGAACCCTCCTAAATGAGTCTTGGGTCTGGTGTTGGCTTAGAAAACTCTGATCAAGTTATACTTTGTATTACACACATGCGTGCACATGCACATGTGCGCGCGCACGCACACACAGACTGTATTCCCTCATACAGAAGGGAACCAGGACTGATCAGCAAGATAGGAACATGCTAACATTAATTGATTAGATTTTCTCATTTCTTTGGAAGCTAGATTGATGCACCAGATATTTGAATACAGATATTTGAATTCAGCATCCTTGCCAAACAATCCAGACAAGCCAAGGATGTTATGAAATGGTGGCCGGGGGCGAAGATTAGAATTCCCCAAATTCTCCAGCTAGCATAATCATGCTGTCTGGAAGGTTCTGAAAGATGTAGCTGAAAAACAGTACCTTCTCCCAGCCCTGAGTTCTGCCCATCCTAACAGAAAGCTTCCAAAGGCTGATTCAGAGACAAGGATGGAGAAGCCAATGTAGAATAGGAGAAAGAGAGAGAAAATGCACCAACCACATCATGCTTAGTCAGCCAGGCTTAGCGAGGCAGGCATTAAAACAGGGAGGAAAGTTTGCTTTCCTGTTCTCCAACAAAACATGTTTGTACCAAGCCCCACCACATTCAATCAGGCAATGCATTGTGTCAGGCACCCCCAGCCAGCAGCAGCAACTCAAAGTCCAGCGGTTTCTCGCCACATGATGGATTCTGGGGAGAGTACCTGCTTCAAGTACCATAGGTCCCACTGCTTATAGGTGGAACAAGATTCTGGTTTCCCAGATAGTGAGGTTAAGGGACCAACCACCCTCTAGATAGCTTTCAGTGTCAGCTCCTATAAATCCTAGCTAGCACAGTCAATGCTCAGGTAGGATAACATGGAGCTAAATTCAACCTTAGCCTCACCTAAAGTAGACCTACTTTTAACATAATAGAATTTGAATTAGCTGTGAACAGAGGTTGGAATAATGCAGCCTCCAGATGTTCTTGCTGCAAGTCCTAGCATCCCTAGCCAGCATTAATCAATGGTGAAGAAGGCTAGTAGATACCATCTAGCACTATTTATGTGATTCTCACACCTAGTGATGACTAAGAAAGCCCAACTTTTTCAATAGGTCTACTTTATGCATGGATTTAGCCCATCTGGTAGGCCTAAGTTCCCCATACTTGCTACAAGACAAGCATAGGGAACACCAGGGATGAAGAACTAAGTCTTTGGCATTTCTGTCCCTTTCAATATAAAACTCTTTCTGTCTAAACAAGAACAGTAACTTGGAACAAATTTAACTTAAAAGATCCTAAATAAAATAAAAGGTATATAAAATGTATATCACATAAGATCATAAGGGCTGCCTTTCTGAATTAGAATCAGATTTAGCCTGGTACTCTGTTTCCAATAGTGGCTAGCCAAAAGAAAAAGTCACAAGCAGGCCATGGAGAATATGGTTTCCTCCCCTCTCTTTGCCCTTAGAGGTATACCACTTCTTAAGCACCATGGATTGAAATGACAGCCATTGAATACCTACCCTCTAAGAATTAATTTAACATTTTATTTTATTTTAAAAGGTAATTTAAGCCTCTAACCAGCGTACATCCTGTGGCAGTAAATTCTGTAAGTTGTTTACATGTTATATTGAAAAGCACTTCCTTCGACACTCCTCACTGATAAAGGAAGATCACATTGGCCACACTGGGGGACCTTAAACTCTTATCATCACAAAAGAAAGCAGAGCCAGCCTTACCATCAGATAGGGGAGGCAATTATCAGGCAGCAGATGTGTAATAATAATGGTAGAAATGTGTGATCACATATAATAATGGTGTTGGTAGTTGTAGAGTAGTATTTACTGTTATGCAAAACATCTGAATGAAATTACCACAGATAGGATCACAATAGCACAATCACTTAAAATGACACTACTTGGAATATGCCATATTATCTGGCAATACCTCACTGATACTAAATTCCTAGACAGACTTCAAATCACTCCGATGTCCAAAACTCCACTTACTAATGCCTGGTAGACTGTGAAATGATAAGAGAATTTTTTTTTAATATTAAATTTGTATTAGAAGTGATGGAAAGCAAAGTTTTGGGTTTTTCTGCCTCACATAGCAAAATAATTTATGTGGCTTTGGGCATTATGCACCTAGATTAATTGGGGATAGGGGGAGACTATGCTGCTTTACTTTATGCAGCAAAACCCCAAAAGAAGGGGGAATATTTAGGATGCACTTAGTTCTAATGGGTCACTATTCCTTCTTCTGGAACAGAAGAGGGATATTCTTCTTCTGCTTGACAGGGAAAAACACTCTACTTACTCTGTCTCAGAACACGACATTAAATAATGATCTAACACTTCTAAGGCTTCGGGTAATCATGTACATAATCATGCCGCAGTCTGCCTTGACACTTGAAAAGTTTAGTTCCTTCTGGAATTTTCTTTCTCCAAAGATGATCATCCTACACACTTGCATTTTCATGGGGAATGGGGAAAACAACATGCAAGTACTATATCATCAAAGGCCCTCCCATGTGCATACATTACAAAAACCTTGATCAAATGTTCATACATATGTATTTGATCCGTATGAATACATGAACTCCAAACAGCCAAATTCCAAGCTCAACTATGGTTCTTTTGTCACAGACTCTTTATCTGGAGAAAGTACCTACGATACCAGGTTATGTCATCTATCATTACACTCTCATTGTTGTTCAGACATAAGCTGTTGAAGGTAATGTCTTTACCTGTAATGTGTTGATTCCTAGCTCTGGCACAGCCTACCAGCCTTGTATGGCTAAGCATATCCAGCCAGGCCCCTTTATGTCCAAAATTTCAGGCTTATACATACTACTACTGCAGATGCAGATGCAGAGAGGTAGTGGTAATTTCTGAAGTGTAGTCCCCCATCAAGACAATCTATAGAGCAATGTCCACACAGAGTCTCTAAAAGCACAGGTGGCTGTGGGAACCTAGTACAATTTCTAACAGATTTGGTCTCTACGTGGAACAGGTCTTTTATAAAGCCTCCCCCAAACACTCTGGATAGCACATTGCAGTATCTTAGTGCTTTGACTGGGGGAGGGATGACTGCAGTTCACCTCAGAGAGAAAACAATAGTCTGGGGGTGGCAGGTAATATCACAGTCCCTGTTCATCAAAAATCCCAGCAGTGGGAGGTGTTGACCCTGTGAGTCCTGGCTCCACTACAGCACTGTATACTTGCTTACATACCACTCCACCATCCCTACCTGCGGAATGGTTTTCAGGAGGATGCTTAGCTGGTACATTCTTTTCGGCTGTTAGAAGTGGGCAAATGGGACGTTCAAAAAGATATAAATGTGCATTGTTCTTACTAAAGGAATGCTTGGAGTTCCAGACAGCCATGTTCTTCAAGCAGAGCATTTCAGTCTCCTGCTTATGCCTGCAGCTCTGTCTTTGATTTTACTCTCCAGCTCTCAATCTACATGCCTTGGTGAAGGTTGTCAGAATGAAAAATGAAGATCCCTCTTGTACTTTTAATGGTTGTCCAAAAGAAGGAATTTCAGTAAAAGTTCCTTGTTTCTTGGTTGCATGATGTGCTAAAATTTCCTCTTCTACACAACCATTAAAAGATATAGGAGGCATCTCGAGCTTTTAATCTGGCACCCCTACTACTGAACATGTGCAACTCTAATTGAGCTGTTTGCATAGTGTATATGTGTTGCTGTTGTAGGGGATGTACTACTGTGTAATTTATACAGCCCCTCTGCAAACTATGGAGTTACTCTAAAATGCCAATACCTCTTTCCCTCTTGTTTCTCAGTAGCTCTGTTTTGGTGGCAATCCTATCAAAACTGAACACCAGAACATCGCTTTTTAGCAGAAATGATGCAAAATCTATTTATTTGTGGAAACACTTAGGGCCTTTCTACATTACCCTATTATAGTGCTATTATTCCACTTTCCACATCCTGTGGAATTCTGGGTTTTGTGGTTTACTGAGGCCAAAGAGCTCTCAGGCTGAGAATTCTAAATGTCCCTCCCTAAACTGCAAACCCCAGGATTCCATAGGATGTTGAAAGTGGAATAATAGCACTATAAAAGTGTAGTGCAGAAAGGCCCTCAGATAAGCAATTGTTAGAACCTTACTGGATTGCCTGAGAGAGCCTTTTTCGTGGCTGCTCCTAGGCTCTGAATTCCCTCTCTGTTAGTCCTCTTTGCTGTCCTTTCACTGTCAGACAAAGACCTTTTTATTTTGAGAGGCTTGTGAGAACTGCCTCTTCTTAAGAAAGGGATTTTAATAGTGTGCTGTACTGCTTTTTATTTTATTTTTTAGTTTTGTAATTGATGTTTTAACTAGTTTTTAATACTAAAGACAGTTTAATCATAGTTTAACAACAAACATCAGAATATTTTTATTCATATAGTATTTGTTTTAATTGTGTAAACTGCTTTGAGTCCCGGTTTTGGAGGCAAAGGCAGAATTAAAATAACATGAATATTGTCTTCTTGAGAGCCATATGGTTAACACTGGGACTATATTCTAATGCTGCTGTTTTCACATGAAGTGGGTTATAATTCTTTCAAATAAACTAAACCAAGCACGTGACACTCTGCACCTTTATCGTCTTAGCAGTAAGGGCAGAGAGAAGGGGAATGTGATTTTGTTGGACTGTAATGCCCATCAGCCTTCACCATTGACTATGATGCCTAAAGTTGATGGGAGTTCCAGTCCAGCAATGTCTGGAGGCTTACATACACTCCCCAGCCTTGTCTTATAGAATCACCTTTGCAAGCCTGCTATTTAAATAAGATTTTTTTTAAAGGCAGAGTTAATTAAATGGGTTTTTTTTATTTAGTTTAAACTCCTATGATTGTTGATGTATACATGCTTTCAAAAATCCATATTGTTATTTTTTGTCCAAGTGTCAATTTATGCAAGTGGTTTTAAACTGTTGTATACTGCTCTGAACTGTCAGGATAGCGTGGCACAAAAAATCTAGACAAACTGATCTGCATAAGTTATGGTGTGATTTTGCCCTTATTGATTCACCTGTTTTCACTTATACCTCAAATAATGCTGGAGTTTTGGGTGTGGAGTGTTTTTTAAGCCAGCTTCACATGGAAAATATAGCAACACATAAACACCTTTTTACCAATTATCTTCTTTTAAAAAATGTTGTGCTTTCCAATTCTTCATTAAAATAAAAGTCAAACCATGTGATTTTTTCCCCCTGCCTTATCAGGATTTTTTTTAAACTTTGGTTGCCATAGGAATTGGATGCAACTTGGCATTACCATGACAACCATTGCCTCTGTTTCAATTCACCATCTGACAGGGCACCTCTCCCTCCTTCCCTCATTCTCTCTTGCTGTGAAAAAAATGGACCCAACATCATACCTACACCCCATAAAAGCTTGAAATCTAATGAATGAAAGGCAAAAGAAACAGTAGCATGAGGAAAATAAGATAACAAAAACAACAGGCTAGAAACAACAGGTCCCAGCTTGTATGTTTTACCAGCATGAATCTTAAGAACTGCATTTCATAATGAACACCAATGCTAGTAAGGGGTGCTATTCTCTGCCTATGTGTTTCATTGCTGATAGAGGCTTTCTACCAAAAGATTCCTTCTACTAGGAGGTTCTCCTGCAGAAACCCCAAAGAAAAAAATTGTAGCAGGTGGCTCATGGAAGCCAGTGATCACAGCAGTGACTGGTTATGTGTGACCCTCTGAATGTCGTTGGGTGGTCACTCCCATCATTCCTGGCTAGAACAGCCTCTGGTGAAGCACAATGGGAGCTGAAGTTCCACCCACATCCAGAGGGCTAACCATTCCTCACCCCTGGTATAGCAGACAGGGGCCTGGGCTTGGACCATACTCAAGTCCATACTCCATTCTGTGGGTTGTTGGCTTACTTTGGGTCACTTCTCAACTCCTAGCCAAAACTATCTCACAGGTTTGTTGTGACAGTAAAGAGCTGGGACTTGTGTATACTTGCCCAGACTTCTTTGGGGAAGGTCAAGATAAGAAAAAGGTAATTCCAACAAAAACTGAAAACTGTAATTATTCTAGTCACTGGCAAATCGGTGTCTTTTCTTCCCCCTGCAGTGAAAACTGCACTATTCTTCATAGCTAGTAATCCAGTGAATCAGTTTTTCCTTAAAAGCAAAGTCAACCATCAATTCAAATGTGTCATACACCTTAAGACTTGGGGCATAATCCAAAAAGTCTTCTACTACATGGCTAATTTAAATTAATGAGAACTGCTCAAAAGCATTGACAGGACCAGTTATCTGTAATCTGAGATGGGAAGAAAGTTGTGCATGCGCTGTACCAAAACCACAAACAAACTGGATTCACAGTCAAACAACTATTCCTTACCCCCATTCCTGCCCACCACTTAATTCACACTCAAGCTACAGTCCTCAAAACTTATGCCGCTATAAATACGCTAATCTTGAAAGTGCTACAGAACTCTGTCTTGTTTTCACAGCAACAAACTAATACAGCTGAATGCTTTCCCTTCTTGAAAGCTAAACTAAAAATAGTTCTTATTCCAAGTGACAAAAGGTTATGTCGAAGTGTAGTTAAAGTTGTTTAAAAGGAAAAAGTACAATCCTCAACCCACCAATTCAGAGAGTAAGTCTCATGGAAAGCAGGGTTAGTTCTGCACGGGAGATGCTGGCAGTTGTAGCAGAAGAAAATAATCTTCCCAAGCTCTGCTTAGTGGGGCTTCTGAATAAGCATGCACAGGACTGCACTGCACATTGATAGTGTGCCTTCATAATACTACTTCCATTTTTGTTTCATTTTTCAGATTTTCCTAACAGGTTGGAGAGGCCACTTGAATAGCTTCTCTTCCTCTCCAGGGGACCTAATACAGAAGAATGTCTTGGGAGCTGTAACCTCGTCTATTAAGAAGTGTGTCCATTTTTAAGCATCACCCTTCTGCAAGCCTGTTCTGGCATCTGGAGTCACAAAAAGGGAAGCAATCTGTTCTACAATGTATAACACTGAAGACCTAGTTCTACATTGTATTCACTATATCAGAACAGCCACAGTGCAAGAGTTCTCTGTCTATTAAGAACTTCAGAGCAGCCACAGAATGGAGGGTATGGAAATCATAGAAAGAGCCACTGGTTTACTTTCCTGAGACTCAGTACCAATGAGTTTAATGGGAGTTACTTATGAGCAGACATACCAAGATGTAAAGTCGAAGGCTTTCACAGCCAGAATCCATAGGTTGTTGTGGGTTTTCTGGGCTTTGAGGCCGTGTTCTATTAGTATTTTCTCCTGACGTTTCGCCTGCATCTGTGGGTGGCATCTTCAGAGGATCTGGTGCCATGGAAGTGAGACAGAGTATATATACTTGTGTAGTCCCCGGGTGGGAGGAAGCAATTTGCATGTGTTATAGTTGGCCTGTGTGATGGCCTATTGTTAAACGGGATATCCCCCAGGGTGCATTGTTAGTCAGGGGATATGCATCACAGTGCGTTAATTACATTAGCCATCCATCATATTGTTTCCTGTAGAGGGACCTCCAGAGTCTGGGTGGTGTTCATTGGCATATTTTTTAGACATACCAAGGATTGCTTAGAATTGTTTAAAAAATGTTTTAGCAGGCATCAAATAGGAGGAAAATTATTGGCTAATAATTAGAGAAGGAAACAAATCCTGGCAATAGATGTGAACAGAAGAAAGATCTGGCACGGAGTAATGGTGAAGGAAAATTTCTTTGGGTGACATAACTCAGTTTCTTTTGGGTAAAGTAGCAGCCTTTGATGAGGTGTTACTGGTGGACTAATCTGTATCCTAAGCCAGTTTCAATGCAACATTTACTAGTCCTATGGGAAACAGAAGAATGTGAATGGGGGATTACCAGGCCATTCAGCACCTACACCATCAAGCAGCCCTTACCACAGTGGTTATTCATATTACACAATACTGCCTGAGGCAACTGCCTCACTTTGCCTAGTGGTTAGACTGGTTGTGTTGCACAGAACTGTGGAATCTATACATTCCAACTGCCAAATCACTCACTTACCACAGCATAGACATCACATTAATTTCAAAACCAGAGCCTGGGAAATTTAAATTTTTGGAACTACAACTCTCAGGACACTCCAGCATTCTGGAAGACAAGAGTCCAAAAAAGTTAACTTTTCCAAGCTCTGTTTAAAAATTTCCCAAAAGAAGCCTGCATCTTTCTTCCAAATCCAACATAAGATTTGGTCCATCAGTGAAGACTACGGTACATAATCCTGGCGAGAACCAGCACTATCAATGCATAATTCACTAACACATCCAGTGCTCTCTGCTTAGCCTTTATAAGGCCAGAACATTTGCTTTGGGTCTCCCATTGTGGTCAGATATGATTAATAGAAGATGAATTGAGCAGATATTGATGGGCTGCGCTTCCCATCTTACAGCCTAACCAAATTGTAACTTTCCAAGCAACCATGCAAATGAAATCAAGACAGGAGGCCTGGCCACTTGCCTGCTTCTCTGCTGATAGAGAAACAAAAACAGCTGAGAAGACAAGAGGCTGAGGGTTTCTGAGTGTGTATTAGATTTTTACTTAGGCTACAATGGATCTTTTAAAAAGCTGGCTAAGATGCTTCCTTAGTAATAGCAGATATATATTGCATTTCCACATATTAACAGCAAAAAGAGCAGCACTACTTGGATGCCGCTAAATCTGGCTTTTAGATTTGAAATGCCCAGGGATCTGCTTGCTCCCCAGGAAACCTAAAAAAGAAAAAGAAAAACCATTTCAACCTATGTATCACCCTCTATTTACATTGGAAAGCAAAACAGCACAGACTGCTGGTATAATTACCGCACATTCACCCAGTAGATACATAGGACTGAATCACCACCACCTAGTTATTTTTATCCTTATTACCTAGTCAACTGATTTGGATGAAGCTACCCAATGTTTCCTTCACCGCTATAATCTCCAGTTAGCTTTCTTCTAAATCATCCAGATAAGGACTGACTCAAAATTAGCAGAATCAAGTGTGAAACTTTTCCTTAGACGATACCATGCAAGGCTGAAAATGACAAGTTGCATGTCACAGAACTGTCATGCACATGCAACCCTGCAGTCTTGAAAAAGACGCTAAATAACAAATATCAATTGAAATGGCCTTTTCCACACTGAACTTTTTATTAGATACAAAAACCACCTTTTCAAAAAGTTTTAAATATTTGAGAGTGAGAATGGAGATTCAAATTTCTTTCATACCTCAAAAGATCACTGAGACAATAGTACAAAACTTGTTGAGAGATAGGTGGGAGGATACTAAACTTTATTGTCCCAGCATACAGTTACAAATGAAAAAATACGCAGGCACAGACACATTACCTTTTAATAGGATGCAATTACACTGGCTCCTTATTAGGAACTCACTGATAATATCACCTCTGTCCTATTCCATTTTCTCCTTGAACTGATAGGTACCCTATGGCAGCAGGGTTCTAAGCATCTCAGTGTAGTTTACTGCAAAAACATTAGAAAACTGAAACCTTTTGGCCTACATCAGGAGTGGAAACTGTGCAGCCCTCCAGGCACTGAACGGCAGCTCCCAGCCAACATAGTCACTAGTGAGAAATGCTGGGAGTTGTAGTTCAACAACACTTGGACAGCCACAAAAGCCTGGCCCCTGGCTCTGCCTTAGAACCTCTGGGGGAAGTCACTACCAGGTGCAAGATACAAGGAGCATTATTTTCTCTAGGGTCAAACAAGGCCCCAATCCCTCACTGGCTACAGTGCAATTATTTTTCAGTTGGTAGATCAGAGTCTCTGTCTTTGTAGTTTCATACTTTCTCTCCTTGTGGTTTTGAACCCTAATCCATCTACTTTCATACCCTTCAATAAATTATTCTCTCTCCAAATGCCAGCTTCAGGTCCTTTATCTTCGGCCTATGAAGGAGCTGTTCAGAATCTATGAACTGTCTTACTGAATCAGATCAGACGTCCATCTAGCTAAGCACCATCATCTTTGGTATCAGCTATCCAAGGTCTCAACCAGAAGACTTTTCTAGCCTCACCTTTGATCCGTTAATGCAAGATTCTGGGGCTTAAAGCTAGGACCTTATATATGCAAAGCACATGCTCTTCCACTGAGATAGAGGTGCTCTCATCATGTGTGATGCTTTCAGCTTCTGAAGTTCCCTAAATGCTACCAACCAGACAATCCTACCAGTATTCAGATTAGATCTGCTTACGTTGCCTACTTTTCAAAATAGAAAGGGAGAACTAGAAACAAAAAATTCAGTCCCCTGAGAGAAGGTTTGAGGATTTCAGCATGGCAGGGGTGGGGGAAACAGATCTGGAGCTCCCTGATTACTAACAACCAGACAATTTTACCATCATTCAGATTAGATCTGCTTAAGTTGCTTACTTCTCAAAAAAGAAAGGAAGAACTAGAAACAAAATTTGCAGTCCCCTTACAGAAGGATTGAGGATGAGGGGAAGGGAATACTTATCAATTATATTTGTTTATACAGGTACATCAAGTTCACTGATTTATGACAAATGATGTACTGAAATCCTATAACCAAACCTCTCCAATATTGACAAGTCTGCATAGTATATGGTGCTCAACATGAATGTGGCAGGACTGCTGAATCCAATGGTCAAAGATATGTGAATGTGTAGGATTTTGGATGGGACATCTGCTTAGCATTAACCTAGTGTTATGGATGATGCACGGGACTTCTTTATAAGGCTACTATCAGATTCCTCCTAGGTGACGACTGGGTACAAGAGTGTTATTAGTGGCAGATAGAAGTAAAGTAGTAGAAAGAATAAGAAGAAAGGAACTGATTTAAATTAAACATTGATGAAAGTAGTTAGTCATTCCTTAGGAGGTAAACTGCAGTGAGATCCAAAGGAACAGACAAAGATCTATTGCTATAGAAGTCTCATTCCTCCTCTAACCTAATCTCAGTATTTTAGCAAGCACTACATCAACCTTCTAAAACCTACTCAGACAACTCAAACACGAAACATTTGATCATTTATGGGGGAAAAAACACCCAATCCTTTATTTTCAAGATTCTGATAAGGGCTCAGATTAATAGTTAGCTTTGTTTAAGAACTGTTTAGTCATAGAAGTGACACTTTTTTGTTGTTGAGGAGATGTCCATATTTTCCACTCCACCCTTAAAGTGCCCCTTCCCATACCTGATCTGCATAACAGTCAGAGCAGGATTCCATAATGAGCACAGCCACAATTTCCCTGCATATTGCCACCCTCCAGACGCACACACCTTAATATGTCTTTCCTGCCCTGTACGAGCAGAAAAGTCATTATACAGTCAATCAGACTTCATTATGTGATGTTGTCCCAAGCTGAATACAGTCAATCCCAGCCCATCATTTCTTAGGTAATTCTATGGTCTGAGCAAACTACATGGTTTAAACCAGATGGTGTGACCCTCCAAACATTTTGGGGAGTATAGCTTCTATCAGCACTACCCAGCATAGTTAAACAGTAAGAAATGGTGGGAGTTACAGTGTCACAACATCTGGAGAGTTATGCTTTATCCATATCTATCAGCTATAGTTGAGTTACTATTATATCTCTTAGATGCTGAAACTGGAAATCCTTAGATGAATGGTTCCCACACTATGATCTTCCAGATATTTTGGACTTTAACATGGGCAGTGGTTAAGTAGCAATCTAAGGTAGTCCTAAAATTTGAGTGTCTGTATATTTTGAACCATGATTCCCATAGTGGTTCACAAATGGGTCTGCTGGCTGTGGCTTCTAGGTGTTGGACTACACAGTCTTTGACCATTAGCTGCTGCTTCTGAACCGTCATCTTTGTTTACCCTGGACTGAAGAACTGTTCTTTAGCTCTTCACACAGACAGCCAGGAAACCCTGTGGATCCTGAAACCTGATCACTTAAATGCCTGATCCTTTCTGAATGCTACCAATCTAAATACTGGTAAGTAGGCAAGATAATTACCACAGGAATAATCTGAAGTGGTCCTACAATAAGAGTTAGAGAATCCTTCTGACAGCTTTCTGGTTTATCAGCTCCCCGGGAAAGGGGGGGAAATACCTGCTTGGTAAATTTATACGATAAGGCAGAAATCAGAGTCCCATGCCTTTTAATTAAGACACAGGATGACATTTGAACAGAGAATGAGGGTTTATGTTGACAGAAGACTTAAGGAGGTAAGACTCCCACAGCTCATTATGAATACTTAAGAAATGACTAACTACTTTCATTCAATTTTTAAATTTACTAGCAAAACTTTTTAACACTTCAGTGGGTGATGGAAACAGCATTTTCAACAGATACACAATCTCTTTCTTTATGACATGAAGGAGACCAAAGAGAGAAGGGTCTGTCTGGCTTTGTCCAAACAGATCTTTGCTGACCCATAAAGTTCAGACAGCCCTGACGTTTTTCTTAATATTACATGAGGCTAGCCATACTCTACTATTGCCCGTACTCTCTGTATGTGGCGATTCTTCATTGCTGATATTTCTTGGCAACTAGCTGGAAACTTTAAGAGGCCATTGCCATCTGATCGAAGTGTGTGTGGTGAAATTTAGGAAGGAGATGCTGTAGTGGTATCAGGGACTCTACATCTTTGATCTAGGGCCTTTCCATGAGCAGAAAGGGCTGGGGCTGAAAGCAGGGCTGGGTAAAAGGACCAGCACAGAAGGGATTTGCAGTATCAGCCCCTGAAACTGACAGGTGGTATGAAGTTTCACAAGTGATCAGGTCTGATATATATCCTGAGAACCTATTTGTCTGCCTAAGCGTGGTCAGCTGAAGGAAACATTCTACCTGTTGCATTTCAGGCTCAAGCTTTACTAGTCTCCAGTTCTAGCTCTCAAGATCCTGTTGAAGTCCAGAGCTACAGTCCCACAAAGTTACCTCAGGTACCTGAAGCTGCAGAACACACATTCATGCCTTTGATAGGAGTCTGGCTGCCCGAAATCTCAGCTTGGTCCTGAGCTGAAGTACTAGACATCAACTGAAATGTTCACCACTGAATAAATCTGCATAGAGCTTGGAAAGCAAAACAGATTTTCAGATTCCATCTCCCAGAATCTCCAAGTCAGGAATGTCAGTGGCCATGCTCACTGAGGGATTCTGGGAGCTGCTGTCCAAAAAAAGTTCTAAGTTTGCCCACATTAATGAGAATTTTATAAAGTCTATATGAAAAGAAAACTTTGAGGTGTAAAAAGCCTTTATGGCCCAGCTGCAAGTATCAAAAGAAAAACATGAGTGTTCTGAATTACCTTTAACCATTGTTTATGTTGCAGTATTATCTTGTGGACAAGCAACTGATTTCAACAAACCTACAGCAATGAAGGAATGCCAATGACACGTCCTGGGCACTAGTAAGACCTCTGGAAGCTGTAATTTCTGCAGTATCCAAATGCTTCCAGGCAAAATACACTCTACTCTTTACTCATATTGAGTGAATGTCAGTAACTCACAGGAAGGAAGAAGAGCCATTGTGAGGCAACACAAATTTTACATACATAAAGCGGCACTTTCAGTCCCCTAGATCTCCAAATCAAGGATATCAGTTACCAGGGATAGACACATTTCTAACATTCACAGTAGGGTTAGGTGAAACAGTGACTCACCTCAGTGAAGGCTATATGTTGTAATTTTTGCAAGAAAGATAGCCCTACCATGAGACAAAAAGGAGCAAGTAGATTTGAGCATTATTAATGGGGGTTGCATAAAAGCCTGACACAAAGGATCCACAAAGGATTCATGAGAACGCTCTTCTGAAAAAACTCCACTGAAATAAATAGGAGCACTATGTGCGCTATGGTAGTTAGCATAACTTAGAAAACTTTTTTTAACTACATTTCTCAGAAGCCCCTAACCAGTACACACACTGGTCATACTGGTGAGAAAATTCTGGGAGTTGTAATTCAAAAAAAGTAACTCTTCTGAGCTCTGCAGATTAGTAGGAGACATCAGCTAAGCCTTCCACCTTCCTACTGGTACATTCTTTCAGTGGAAGTGGAAAGTATTGAAATAATATCTTCTGCTGTTCACCATAAGGTAAAGAAAACAGATTGCTATTAATAACAAAGAAAAGTAACAAATCCCTGCAATAATGTACAAACTGAAGATGACTAATACCTTGGCAATGAAACACCAAGCCAATAAATGACAGACACCCCAAAAGAGCTGCATGGATGGAGAGAGGGAGTTGGCAGGAAAATACTTTGTACGTATGTCTACTTAGACACTTCATCAAGCCAGAACACAGAGAGAAGCAGCCTGTAACATTCAGAATTTTGGAAAGCAAAGCAGGTTTTAAATAAAGCAAAACAGGACATACTAGGTTTCACTTTAAGGCTCTGTAGAGGAGTTTCAGAGAGCCAGTGTGTTGTAGTGGTTTGAGCTTTGGACTAGGACACTAGGAGACCAGAGTTTGAATCCCTGCCCGGCCATGGAAACCCACTGGTTGACCTTGGGCAAGCCACAGTCTCAGGAGAAGGCAAGGACAAACTCCTTCTGAACAAATTCTGCCAAGGAACCCCTGAGATAGGTTTGCCTTGGCATCACCGTAAGTCAGAAATGACTTGAAGGCACACAACAACAGAGGAGGTTAGACTAATAAACATTGCATTTGATATAACCCTTATTTCCTCCATCAAATGATGACGACATTTTAATGTGGGGGGGGCAGAACCTAGAAGAGTTATTTTGGAGGAGTATAGTTCCCAGATTCCCCTACCCAGCATAGAGAGTGTCATGACAGCTGGCTGCAAAACAGTGCCAACTAAAAGATTTAGTGAAGTTGAAGATACTTCACAAGCTGTAGGTTCAGTTAAAAGTATTCAAAATTGGTTTGGACCTGAGGAAAGCACAGTATAAGGATAGTAGAGAGGGGGAAGGGAAGGGGTAAATTGGGAAAGACTGAGGAGTGGGGAGAGGGAAGGAGGAACAGGAACACTGGGATAAAATAAAACATGTTTAAATATGGAATGGGAGGGAGAAAGGGTAGATGGGATTAAATTCACTCTCTCTCTCTCTCACACACACACACACATATATATATAAATTAATATTCTTTTTTATATATCTTATGGAATATCATATCTTATGAAAAAGAATATATTAAAGTACTGTCAGATTTTGTAATGGTGGAATGCTTGGTATATAAAAGTTATAATAAAAAAAGATTCAGTGAAGTTGAGACTAGCATTTTTTTTAAAGCTTCCTTTTTAAAATGTTGTTCTTATTATGTGCTTTCAAGTCATTTCCAACTTTTGGTGACCCTAAGATGAGGTTTTCTTGACAAAGTTTGTTCTGAGGGGTTTTGCTGATGCCTCCCCTTGAGACTGGGAGAGTTTGACTAATCCAAAGTGGCTTCCATGGCCAACCAGTGATTCAAACCCTGGTCTGGTAGAGTCCCAGTTCAACAACCAAACCACTACATCTTGCTAACTTTCTTAAAATGTTTAATCGTTCCCAGGCACATACAAGAGAGTCAGCACGGCATAGTGGTCTGAGCACTGACCTATGATTCTGGAGACCAGGGTTTGAATCCCCACTCAGCAGCCATGGAAAACCACAAAGTTGTCTTGAGCAAGTCACTCTCTCTCAGCCTAAGGGAAAGGCAGCTTCCTCTGTGCAAATCTTGCCAACACAACCTTGTGATATGGTTGCCTTAGGGTTGGCATAATGTGGAAATGACTTAAAAGCACACAACATCAAAGTGCACGAGCAGGTTGCTAACTGAGTTAGATAGGAAAGATCCACTGAGCTCAGCAGTGTTTTCTGCACTAGCCGGTCAGGTGAGTCTGACGAACCCACAAGCAGAGCAAGTCAGTGCTTCTCCTCTTCCCCTTGGAACCACCTGTTCACCAGTATACCTCCAAGCCTCCAAGAACAAACATTTTTTTTTAGTAATCAGGACTAAAGAGACTCCTAATTTCACTTCCAGTGTTTTCTAGTGTCAAAAAAGCTGGGAATTTTTTTTTTGGACTACAGCACCCAGAATCCTGCAGCCAGCACGGCCACTAGTTGACACAGTAGGAGAATTCTAGTTATAGCTCCCCCCCACAAAAAAATCCAGCGCTTCCAAGCTCTGCAAAACAACATGCTAATGAGGAAATATACCTAACAATATTTGAAGCAACAACACTTTTTCCTTGAACTTGAGGGTGAGGGTTAATTCTTTCTTCTTCTATGTGAGAGTGACCTACAGGCCATGATTCCAAGAAGTTACTGCATGTACACAAATGCTGATGTATACAAAGATGTATTCATTAAACATTAAGCAATCAATTTTCCCAACTATATCCAACTATATATACTCCTGCATCATTAAGTACACTTGCCTCTGTGCAATGGCCATGAACCACAGTTTTGAAACATCAAAACAACATAAATTCTTCCAACAGACTTTTCTAAGCTGCTAAATAGGAGAGTTCCTTAAATATTCAATACCTGCCTTATGCATGCTGTCAGCCTGATATGTCACATGCAATTTCACCCACACTGTGTGCCAAGGAATGGTAGCCATCACAAGACCCATTGAAGTGAACAGAATTGGAAGAGAACAAAGCTGTGCTCCCACAAAGATCTTGTTCATTTCAATCAGGGTTCTGGAGAAGAGAGAAGTCCCGGTGAACATGGCAAAGCCAGACTGTAAATGGATAGTACCAAACTACAAAGAGGTATTCAGCTTTACCATTTCATGGACTACAACAAAACCTAAACTGAACACAAACAGCACAGAGCTGTAATGTAATCGAGATGTTTGACTGCTTGCTTCTAATTTGCTGCTAAGAGTATCACATACCAAGAAAGACTCAGCTCCTTCTGTGGCACAAATGAGTGGAACAGGTGAGAGAAGATGACAGCAATGCCTGGACACAGACTGTGGGGCTGTTACTTTTATTCTATGCCTCCAGGTCAGGGTTCTGTGAGGTTTTACACTCTAGTGTCCCTAAAAGAACTGTTAATTGGCAGGATTCCATCCTCTTTTATGGTCATTTGGCACAGTTGAACTGCTGCACTGTTGAATAAAAGCCATTCTTACTGTATTTGGTGACAGTACTTGGTCAACAAGTACATTAGCAATGATACCTTTCTTTCAACAAATTCAGGGGAGTATACATGTAATTCCCAGATGGACAGCATCATCTGTGGGCAGAAAAAAAAAGGGAGGAAGACATCCATGGAATACTTTATGGTCCATGTAGCAATCCCAAAAGGCAAGTGAAGTTCTATTAATTTTCAGTTGCATCACCCTCACCACAATGACAGAACCATAACACAGCCTTGGTCCAGACAGGAGTAGTGGTCTCCTTGAGAGGATTTGTTAGAGCAAGAGTGCAAAGCAAGCAGAAGACAATGTTCTATTGACTAGGCAAGAACAAAATGGTCAGGCTCCTAGTTATCTATAGCAAGACTGGCTAATGCTTGCCTTGTCCTTATTTTTCCTGCATAGGCTAGTGGCACTTCTTGCTGCCTGACAGTTACAAAGCCAACGCTACCCATTCTTATCTGTTGTGCCCATAGCAGTTTCTTGAATACACATCAACCGAGGTAGACTATTGGAATAAATCCAAGCTAGAGGCCATGAGTTTTTAAACAAGGCCAAATCTATGGTCCCATGCAATGTCATCTAGACATTCTAGACATACAGTGCAGGAGGCAATCTAGGGCAGACAAAGCTGTAATTCTTGATCAGCTGTAATTCTATATCAGCTTTCACTGCACCTCACCTGACTTTTCTTGCTGTGCAAAGACAGGGGAATACATTGTTTTGAAAGTATGAGGAAGGAACCTGTAAGTGAGGGACCTGTACATTGTTACAAGATGTGTCTCTTGCTTTGTCCTTATTTCTCCTGCATAGGCTAGTGGCACTTCACTTCTGGCTGCTGCATGGGCTCCAGGTTACTCTGTGTACTGTTATGAAGATATAATGGCACCGTTGCTGAACCTTAATCCATGTGGCCTTGTTCTACTGAACAAGGCATTTTGGATATTTTGTTTGCCAGTCACAAAAAAGTGTCTGAGAAATGCTTCTACTGGAATTTTGCATAACAAGCAGTTTATGGATTCCTTCAGCATAAGCAAGAAACAGAACCCCCAGGTGGGAGAGGCAGACAACACAACAAGAGATCACTTCTTGGCCATTCTCCTGGAGTTCTACAGGGAAAGGAAAGTTCTTGCAATCTAGAACATACCAGGGAAGGGATAAAAGCTGCCCATGCTCCAAATAGTGCAGTTATCTCCATTCCAGTAATGTCTTCCTGTCCATTCTATATGTTCTTCTATATCTGAATGGCTGCCATTCCATCCTGAGGAAGAAACATAAAGTTCTGCACTTGCAACACAAAGGTGAGAGAGAGATAAAATCTCCTCTTCACCTCTGACACATGACAACCTACTGCTTTCTAACAGTGGAATCTCCAGGAGAATGCAATATCTTCCCCTGACCACAGAGAACAGTGACACATTTTGAGTTGACCAGGGTCTTTATTATATACAGGCACTGCTTCAACATTATCTCTTAGAACAGAGAACTTTTTGAGCCACTGTCTCAAGCAAGATGCCTGGCTCTGGGTGGGGCTGCTCAGAACACTGAGAACAAGAGGAAAGATCTGAGGCAGCACATTTGCACAACATCACACATGCCCCTTCACAGCAAATGTGTTCAATCTGGAATTCAGTTCAGTGAGTTTTTCAGCCAAGATAAAAATTAATCACGTAACCAGTTATTCTAATTAGAATCACCACTCTGTGCATAGACACATTCTGAAATGGTGGGAGAGACCTCGCCTTTTAATAGTCTTTCACCACAAAATGCCAGGTAATACCACACTAAGGCTAACACAGCAAGCATGAAGGAATCTTCAGAGACACCCAGACCTGTCCATGGTACTGAATGGAAAGCGTTCTTTGGAGTACTGCACTAGGGGCAGCCGGGTACTTTCCCTGGTGCTGATTGCACTATCAGTATTGCTTAGCCACAGCTCAGTTCATTCAGGAGACAAAAGGGCACAATCCCCTTCGCAATGGGGGCCAGCCCCCTCAACAGGCAGCACAGGTGTGCCAAGCATGGTGAAAAGAGTCATTTGTCTGAATAGCTAGAACTAGGAATCAGCAATACAAAAGCCTGGCAGGGAGAAATGGTGGGCGTGGGTGGGCTTAAGGTAGTTAAAGCACTAACGCTATGCATCAGTGTCTTGTGCTTTAGATCCCTCCTCTCCAAAAGAAAGGACAGGGATTTCAGTTTTGATTAGTTCATGGAAATAAATCAGCTACCACAAGGGTGGTATATGCAGCCACAGTCAGATTTAATTCACTCCTGCCTGACTGTGGTTCATCTGTCATGAGCCCCAGTTCCCAACTCTTGGGAAAGCAGTATCTGGCCTCTTTTACTGAAGCAATGACACAGGCAGTGCATGGTGTGGCAAAGGAAATAGTTCATTCTCAACTCCCCCACAACACAGTGTCCTCCTGATGTACACACACACACCATCATCTTCAGACAACATGTTGTTGTGATGATGTGTCTCACCATTCAACATACCTGAAGGGTGTCGGTCTGGGGCAGGATGCCTTATCTTAACAGAGGAAATGCCCACAAATCTATTTCTGTAAAAGAACTACTACAACAGACCTAGGGTAATAATGAAGGTTCTCTAGATAGAAAATGCATGGCACATTGCAGTCAAAGCTATGTTGATATGCTGCCTTTCCAATGAATTTGATGAGCAAAAGGAATTGATACAATGTTTTCAAACATTAAACATTTTTTTTTGATTTAGAGGAAGAAAGGGAAAGGATTTTGTTTGCCGTCCACAATGTAGGAATAAAGGAGCTGTTCATGTGAAAGAGGATCCACAATTTGTTCTGCCCACACTTTCATTTCAGTCAATAATACAGTGATTCTTCTACCTAAATCTGCTTCCGCTGCTGTAAATGAAGCTCTCCCCAGCCTGTTGAAGAGTTCTGTGCAACTTAAAAGCTTGCTTACTTTTGCACCACATCAAAATTGGCCCAGTCAAAAGCACTGCAATGCCAATTCAGCATGGATTTCTTGCAAAAGGTTGAATAATGTATCAGGATGTTTGCCTGCAGCAACTACACAGAACAAACTACACAGAACAACTACACAGAACAAACCCCAGGGAACTGTTACAAATGAGTGAAAGAATTTCTTGAAAATGTGAGGAATTTTGCTTTGGAAAGAACTAGTGATTAAATATGACCTCAAACTCCCCTTTCCTCTGTCATTTCTTTCCCATTATGATGTGTCCTTAGATTCTTGAGAACTTGTAGTCTATACTTCGCTGGATCCATTGTATCCTATTCCAGATTCCTTTAGCCAACAAGCTAGGCTGTGGCTGTCTCAAAAGAGTCAAAGCCAACCAGTCCACCACAGATGATAGACTTCACCTGTAGCAAGGTGAGGAGAAATACAGGTTGCAACATCAGGAAAACTAGAAAGACAAGCAATCTTAAAGAAGCTGTGGGGATAAAAAGTAAGAGTGGGACTGATATACATGTGTTGGGTGCCACTCTTTCCATGTGGCCAGATACAGAATGGAATGGGAGATAAGAGAGCTTACCTTTACCCACGTTGTTGGTTCAGCAAGGACCACACATGACATGTAAAAATCAGCTAGGAAAGGGGCAGGAGAAGAGGGGGAAGGAAAGGATATGGCCAGTCGATAAGCTTCTTGGCATATTTCCTGACAATGTTATCTTCCCCAAATATGAAGAGAGATCTGTTGACTGTGAAGCAGTTCTGACGGACAGGTATGGGGTTGTACAGCGCCATCGTCCTGGCCCGTTGGGCTTTGGTTTGCTTATACGCTCCTGGGGTTCCCCCTGGAGGTGCAGGGGCTCCCTGGCGGTTCCTGCTCTGTTCGGTGGCTCCATCTCCGGATCCCAGCCTGCCAGCCATCGCCTCACCAAAGCGAGCCATTCTGGAAGGAAAAGAGAGAAGTGATCCGATCAAGGCCCCCTCCTCCCCCAAAGAAGCAATAAAGCAGCAATCAAGGTGTGTGGGGAGGGGTGGAGGGAGTGGTGTTCCCACCAGAGCACCCCCTTTCTCCTCTTTCTTGTTGATGCTTTTAAAGCCACACGTTCATTGACTCCTCCATTCCTCTGGAAGCAGCGCTTAGCAGCCAGGCATACAATCCTTTCAACACAAAACACAAGGCATTGTTTAAGGAAAAAAAATCCCCACCAACAACTCAGCCAACTCAGCAAGCAAAAGCCATAGCAAATGCTTCAGAGAATGGTCAGATTTCTCCTAAAGGAGGCAGGTAGGGGTGCGTGTGTGTGTGAGTGAGAGAGAGTGTGTGTGTGTGTGAGCTGAGAGAGGCGAGCTCAGATTCAGTCCCTTTTTACATGGAGCTCTCTGCACCGAGGCTGGGCTTTAAATCAGATGCGTTCTCCTGCTCCTCCTTCTCCTCCTCCTCCTGGCTTTGTTTAAGGACAATAACCAAAATAATGATTAAAAAATAGGGTTTCTCCCCTTCTCCACCTCCTTCCTTGGACCCCCACAAAGGATCCAATCTAGAAGCACTCGAGGTGGTTGTCAAAATCAGACAGCAAAGGGGCTGAGATCCAAGCCCTTCCATCTGCCCATCAGGAAAGGGAGAAAATTGCAATTGGGTGAGTGAGGATGAAAAGAGGTGGAGAAACAGGTTGCAGCCCACTCCGGTCTAGTTAGAGAGCAAAGTGTTTTAACTTCCTTGCAATCAGCTCCATCTTCCTGCTTAAAATGAGAAAAATTCTCTCAGTTTTTCCCTGCAAGGAGTGGGGAAAGAAGCATCCATCTCCCTCTCCTTCTCCCACACACGTACTTTTCACAAGAGAATTAATACAATTACATTGGGAGGGAAATGAATACTAACAATGGCTTTGACTAAGCTTCTGTGCCCTTCTATTCATTCTCTCTCTGTACAGAGGGGGGAGGGGGAGAGAGAAAGAGTGCACGTCTGTTTTTTTAGCAACCAGATTAATTTTTCCAAGAGAGGATAAGAATGAAGGGGAGGGGGTTGACAAAGAACAAAGAAATCACTTTTTAGTGCTAGGTAGAAGCATAAGATTTCTGAACACGGGGGGAAAAAAACAGAACCTGCTAGGTAATTTCTTCTTAGATAGTTATCTAAGTTCCCAACAGCTTCTCTCTTCAAGGGAGAGGCTGAAGTTGGCTTCCAGTTCCTTGTTTGTAATTCCCAGTTTCTTCTCATTCTTTTGTACATGAAGATATGTGGATAGGAACAGTAATGCCCAGCCCTCAGATGTACTTTAGAAAACCCAACTGAGATGTCCCTAAATATGTTTGCAGCAACCTCAAAAAAGTTACTTTTTGGACTACAACTCCCTGTACCTCCCAGCCAGCAGGGCTGTTGGACATCAAATGCTCTTAGACAGTGTGCCTCCCTGCACCCCTCAGACTGGAAATAAAATTCAGCAAAGGAAGTGGGACGGAAGAGTAGTCCTGCATATCTCTCATCCACTTCTTTTAAGCAACTGCTTGCAAACAGTACATTCAGGACTACAAGTGACAAGATAGGATCGAGGAACCCTTAAAGCAGAAACCCCTTTCTGCCCATCCATGCCTTGCCTTCTCCAATCATGCTTCTTAGTTTTCCAACTCTGGAAGAAAACTTCTCCCCAGCAAAACATATTTGAGGAAGGTTGGAATTAGATGCCTCAGATGGGAACATCTTGGCATGATTGGAGTGTAACAAAATTGGCTGGACATTGGGCTGACATATTTCTAAATGTTCATGGCTGACTGCTGTTTAGATTAGTGCTTGGCATTTAAAGAATAAGGAATGTTATTCTTTTTAAACTGACATTTGCATTGCTTTTTTAAAAAAGCATGTTGTCCTTGACTACCTTCAAATACACAAGGCTGCTGATAAATGCCAGCCATCATTACATTACATACATTTGTACAAAACTGGCAGAAAGGGGAAAAACCTCAGACCTCTGTACAAATCTGTCATGAATGCTGCTGTTGCTGGCACACCAGACTGCTGCTTACTGCAGTCATCATATGTTTATCAGAGCAGTCGGCCACTCCCACTGTCCCTAATAACTCTGGAATATGACAGCCTTGTGAAAAGTGCTGGATGACACAGAGTGGTCCCTTGCTGCCAGTTCAGATTTTGCTTCAGCAGAATGCAAAAGACATTGCTGTTGAATTATTTCAATATTGCGATCAAAGTTTTAATGTTTGCCGTAAACCTCTTAGACTTAGAGCAAGAGTAAGGAGTTTCCCCCCGCTGCTGCTTTTTTGGCCTGAGTTCCAATTTAGATAGAAAGGGGGTCATATTCTATTAACGGGTGGGTGTAAGGAAAGAGTGTGAAGGAAACCAAAGTGACATGAGTGGAGCCACACATAGTTTGTACCTCTTTAGACTCTTTCTCACTAAGAATGCAAAACACCTCTCCAGTTTATCAGTGCCTGCTCAGGAACAAGCCCCAGTGCAAGGCACAGGCAAATTCCATACCACAGCTTTCCTGCCCAAAGTTTGCTGGCCTGATGGGGAACCCCTACAGGTTACATCCAGCCCCAAGCCAGATGTTTCCAATCCCTGTTTTAGAGAATAACAACTGAAAAGCAGTTTAACAGAATTAAACTCTGATACTTTTCTGTGACAAGACATACTGGGACTCAGTGTCTCTAGAAGCTGGTCTGGAGGCCTTAATTTTACTCTCAAATCATCCTGGATTAGTAATCGGGGAGAAGGTTAACGGGTGTATCCAATGACGATGAATAATAACAACTATTTTGACATAAGGGAAGTATTTATAGAGTACATTTTAAGAGTTCACTTCTCTTCACATAAATTATTTCCGCAACTATTACAAACTTCATAGAAAGAAGGGAAGGAGAGGAGGGATCCAACAGTGCCTTTGAGACTAACTGATATATTTCTGCATATGCTTTCATGGGCTCCAGTCTTCTTCATCAGATGCTACACCCTTGGAAAATGGTCATGGAAGTAGGCCATCATAATTAACCTCATGTCACAGAGGAAGGGTTTAGGCAGACAGACCAGGGTGAGTCTAAAGTGGAGGTGGAAATTGTGTGGCCCTCTACATGCTATTGACTGCAACTTGTAGCATACCACACTACTGGCCATGCTAGCAGGGTTTGCTGGGAGCTGCAGTTCAATAACATCTGGAGGACCACATTTTGCCCACCTCTGGTCCAAAGCAATGCAGTCAATGAAAAGTCTCAGCTTGTGGCTGAGGTTAGATCTGAATTTGATACAGGCAATGATCACATTCATAGTGAGTAAAAATAAAACAGGATATACTGCCTTGAGTCCTCAGGAGGAAAGGCAGGATACAAACGAGGAAAATCTACCCCATACACACAGGGGTTAAGTCCAGAGAGAATCAGGGATTAAATACAGAGAATCTGGAGGACAACACATTTGCCAGTATGCCTACAGAATATCAATCCATCTATTCTGGATGGAAAAATACAGAGTAGCTACCACCTGTTTCTGTATGTAAAGTTACCAACGAGAGCTGGCAATGTATTACCACCTCATATGCAAACACTCTCACTGGGATGACTAGTAGTCCTTTGCTTTCATGTGAATGTAAAAGGGTACACCTACTAAAGGGCTATGATGCAGGGGTCAGGAATGCTTCCTGTCCTTGATAGATCCCTGGGCTGATCACTGACCCAAGAAAGTCAAGACAAATTCACTCCCTTCTGTGTAACTGTTCTGCTTCAAACTAGTCTTGGAAAAAAGGCAGGATACCAATAAAGAAAATAACAACAACAATTTTAAAAGATCACAGGACAGATCCAGGCTCCTCAGTGAGTCAAATTATATGTGGATACAATCATTTCACAGACCACAAGTTTAGGCCAAAGTAGATGTGACATTAAGACCACATTTTCAGAAAGCTAACAGCATCTTTTGGGGTGAGGTGATCCTCATCAGAATCACAGCAGTTGTAGAGAGGAAACATAACTCCTCCCTATTGCCCTTGTTCTGGGGGGGGGAACCTCCTCTGAAGTTGCTCTTTATATTAACAGGAAATCTCCCACTGGTAACCAACGAGGAATTTCATCCCAATGCAAGAGTATCTTCAGATGATGGGTGTTCCATTCCATGACTGCTCAGGTCCCTAAAAGGCGTGGAAGATTATCATTCCATTGTCTTCCCAGGGACTACAGCAGTTAGATACATTACGATAAAAACCAAAGGTAGCACCATTGGCCATAAGAAAAATCCTCTGATTCATGTAGACGAAAAATAGTTACAAGGCCAACTCAATGGTTTTTCTGAAAGGGCAGGATTTTGAGATTTGTCCATCAAGCAAGACGTTATAAAAAGCAGGGTGGAGTGGGGACACAGAAACTGTGTCTTCACCTCCACTGATTTCAGGAGGAGGATGTCTTGAGAAACTAACCACAAACAGGTTCATTCAAAACTGAAGCATGTTACATTTTATTTAATTTGCATTTAATTTAATGTTAAATTAAGCACAGAACTCTAACCTTTATCATAAGCATGTTTACTCAGATCTAAGTGTGCAAAGGATTGCCATTTTTGGTAAAACAGGAAGTGTTTATCTCACTCTTCTTTTGTTGCAGGGTAAATAATCACAGCTGCAATCTTTTGCACACTTGCTAGACTATGGAATAAGTTTTATTAAACTGGAAGGCAAAAGGAGGGTAGTGTTTTACCAAAAACAGATACTTAAAAAAAAGACCACCCTCTGTTAAATGAAGACAATGATTAAACATGTTGAGATATCAGGGCAATCTCAGACAGAGTGCATTCTCATACAGTGCAAAGTGTAAAAGGGACCACAGCAGATGAAAAATTTAACTTTGCCCAACAAAGGATATATGGTATTCATGGTATATTTAAGATAGTGTAAACTGGGGTGCTCCAAAAGCATGGGATGAAAACAAAAGTGAGTAGGGCCTTTTGTTAATCCAGAAATAAGATCCCTTCCCTCTTTAACAATTCAGCTGTTGTGGTGTTACTACAGTTCAGGCCTACCCAGTGATAGTGCTAGATATCTCTTTTGATACCTAAATCATTCGGCCTTCCTCTGCCACCCCGCTCCACGTGTTTGCGAGGCCTCCGGACAAGCATGTACACAGGCGTGGCCGGTAAGTGTTGGACATTCCATCCCATTCTCCACCTAGGTAGGCAGAACAAAGCCACTCGGTTGCTTCAGGGACCTCCCTGCAAACACCGCTTGCTTAAGCGCGACTCTAAACAAAGACGCCCGGCTTCGCACCGATAGTCTGACAATGCCGAGCTATTTGCATACTGGCTATACTATTGTTAAATCTGCGCTAAGCTCATCATGTTAAACTTGACCTTTGCCAAAGCTTTGTCCCGCTCCAAACTCGCATTGTTCTCACCGAGTATGGCATGGCCTGCAGTCACAATTCACCCTATAAAAACTCCCTGATTCCGAGACCACCTCGGATTGCTCCTGAGTTCCATCCAGCCTTGCTGCCATTTTGTCCAGAGAGCTCCCCCTGGCCTCCATGCTGAGTTTCTTCCCGACCAACTTCAGTTTCTCCAGGACTATGAGAAAAGGTATCATATCACCCATTTCCCCCAAAAACTCTTATTTCTAATTTCTAAGTTAGCTGTGTGTTTGTGGTGTCCTTAATGTTTGTTTGTCCTGTTTAATAAAACATCATTTTTACTATTTTAAAAACTGTCTGACTGCTTGACTGACCTGACCCCGTAGACACTGGGTTACAAGATCCCTGCTAAGTTACCCTGACTCTCGCTAGCTTAAGAGAGTGCTCCAGTTAATTCCCCCAACTTGTATTTGTGCTTTGGTTATTTGGGCACCTCTCCCGGGACCCTCAGAGAACAGGGTAACAGTGGTCCCTCACACTTGGGACCTTTTCCCTCCCAGAACACCTTCATAACATCATGTCTCTGTTTTACAGATGTACTTAGAACTGTTCCTGAACATACACATTTCTATCTACAGGTCTGAAGAACTGCATAATTGATTGCTCATCCATATATGAATAAAAACTCCACAAACACCTTTTAAAAATTAGAATGCAAGGAAAAGATTTCTTACTTCATCATTCCCTGTACACACTAGATTTATTTTTCCTGGGAATTCAGCAGTCAACAAGGCCATCTCTCAGTTACAGCTTAGAACTCAACAACCTATGACCAGTTACACAATCGCATTTGCTGTTTGTGTGAATACTTCATTATGACTGAAGAGTGAAGACTAAAGACATTTCTGCACTATACTGCTATAGAGCTATTACTCCATTTTCAATGTCCTGTGGAATTCTGGGGTTTGCAGTTTACTGAGGTCAAAGAGCTCTCTGGCTGAGAATTTTAAAGGCCCCTCCCTAAACTGCAAAGCCTGGGATTCCATAGGATGTTGACAGTGGAATAATAGCACTATAGTATAGTGTGGAAATGGCCTAAGTTTCTAAGTGAAAGGTTTAATGACAAGGTGAGCCCCTGTTGTGTAAAGTTAACTAAACTGTATTTCCTCATATTCATCTCTTACTTCCCTTCTTTTCATATCCTCAAGCACAATCAAAATGTAGGTTTTTAGCTCTTGGAGGACAGAGACCTGTTTCAGTTATGTTAATCTGTAAAGCATCATGTACATCAGGATTTGGGAATCTTAGTCTTTCCTAGGAATTGTAGTCTAAGACATCACAAGAGCAAAAAAGGTAGCCAGCCCCAATGTCCCTGAAGATGTTTAAAAAAAAAAAAAAACCTTCTTTTATTTTGCAACAGTGTGAACCCTACTGAAGTATTTTGGAGTTTAAAATCTGGAGTGCAAACTGCATTGTAGACAGTCACATAGGGACAGGGGGACAGTGGGGGCAGCTCGCCCCAGGCAGCATGTTTTTAGGGCCCATGGCCATGCCCCTGCATGCTGTGGCCACCCCCCCCAAGACCATGCCCCCTCCCACTCCGCTTCCACGCACTCCAAGCTTTGCTGCTGATTGTAGAGCCTTCTTTGGAGGATACAATAGGTCCTTTTCCCCCCAAAGCCTTATCTATCTATGTCTCTCAGGGCGCTTTCACACAGACAGGTTTTAATTGCCTTTGGTGATGGATGTAAAAGGTCTTTTTGGTTTCCTGAAAACTCCTAGCTGCTTCATTCCAGCAAACAGCCTGCCTCCCTAACAGGAAGGGCAAGTTACCGGGGCGGGCGGGGGGGTTGATATTTATAACCTGTAAGAGTTTACAGGAGTCCAAAAGAAGCCCACAAGCTTACCGTGGAAGTTAATATTTTCTTTCCCTTTAAGTGCCCTCTCAGAGAAGTCTTAACAATGTTCTGACACTTTCAAGAAAAGCAGCTCATCTGGAGATGTATAAACAACTCAAAACTGATTTCTCCCAGGAGAATCCACACTGCTATCTTTGTAAGGCTGCAAATGGAATGGAATGACAAAAGTAGCCTTACCACTAGGGGACTCTAGACAGCTTGGAAGTCACACTGCATGCAAAGGCAAACGGCCACAACACCTGGCCAAGTTTTCTCAGACTCCTCCTCCTCCTCCTTCCTCTTCTTCTTCCCTAATCCATAATAAAGGTAATGCAGAACCCTGCATTTTGTTTCTATGCATGGATCACACAGCTGCTTTTTGTTGTTTTCTGCCTAGGATGGTTATTTAGTAGTGATGGGAAATGGATTGCTGTTGCTGATACAAAAAGGCTAGTAGGAGTGGGTACTTGTTAGGTAAATCACACGTCTAAGGGTAGAACACTATGGAAATAGGCAAATTTGGAAAACCTGGATCCACACTCAACCACAAAACCCCATGAGGTAAGCCGGTAAGTCATTCTCTCAAGTCCAGCCTACCACATGGTTTGTTTTTGGTGAAAATAAAGTGACATAAACTTGAAGAATGTTGTCAATAGCATCTTGGAGGAAAGCTGATACAACAGAGGGAGGGAGGGAGGGAGGGAGGGAGGGAAGAAAGCATGCCAAGGCCCTGTTGAAATGTGCACAGTATGCAAGTGGCCCAGAAAAAGCTCAAGGAACAAGAGAATGGTGAGCTCTAGAAGAACATTCAGGCATACCTGTATGAGAAGACGGGATGGAATGTTTGTTTAAATATTTCATGTCAGTGCAAAATAAAGTCAGAGAAATTCAAGCTCTCCTTCTGTAATCTCACATCCCTACCACCACTAGATATTACATGGATAATCAGATATTTTATTTATTATTTAAGAACTGGAATATTCCTTTTCCATTTTACAAGTCTACAAGGTAACTTACAACTGAGCAAAGGCATACTTAAAAACATTAAATACAAAGTAGTCCAAAAGCCTATTGGTGCAACCAAACAACAAAAACAGAAATGGCAATTAGGCAAAACCTTCAAGCAAAACACCTTTGTACATATAAACCCATATAAATTAACAACCACAAGTAGTAAAATGACAAAGAGAAAACAAACCCACTGAAGCCCCCAGTATACCTGCAAATTATAGATTAGTTGTTAATAAGTACAATAGGAGAGTCTTAACTGGTGCTTAAGTGAAACCAGTCTTGGTACCTGTCCAATTTATTCACGATGGGCATCCCGTAAGTGTGGTGCCAACTCCAAAAATGTTCTCTCCTGGGCTATCACCCAGATATCCTTGGAAGGTGAAGAACTGTGAAAAGGACCTCTACTGAACACTGAGTCCTATCAACAGCTTGTAAATTAAATCGTTTCAGTTCCCAGGGACAGCTGGATCTCAAGGGAAGTTATTTGTCTGTTAATAACGGAGCTGAAATTTTATTACCTATCTTTTATTGCCCTTTGTCCCTGGTTCTCATATGGCCAAGAAGAAGTGGCCTCTGCCTGCACTGAAATCCCTCAACACCATCTTGACTGACAAATCAAGACTAACAGAGTAACATCTGAGACGGAATATAGGCCTGTAGCTCTAACAACTTCACTTTTTTTATGTATGATTTTTAAGAACTTTGTCAGATGAAGAAGCCAATGAAGATTTCAAAGCTTGCATGATGCCTTTTCTGCATTTTTTTCCCTTGTCCATTAAAGGTACTGCTCTTTTTTAAGATTTGGTTGTATTCTGCTGTATGGCCAACAGAGCAACCCCTGAATACATTTCTCAGATCCCACTGTCAGTTAATACTATGTTGGACTAGATTGTAGGATTTCTGCATTCACTTGGGCGTATGAACACAGACTACCCTGGTGACAAAATTAGATTTCTGGACATCATACTAATGAAACTTTATACACAGATGTACAGTGGTGGAGCTTGAAGTGTGTGGAGGGGGGAGGGGACGTGGCCACTGTTCATGGGAGTGTGGCCAGAGGGCGCAAGGGCATGGCTACAGGCTGGGACACCCCAAAAACATTGCCGCCTGCGGTGAACCACCCCCTACTCCCCGTCCCTATACGACTGTAGATATAGTCTGTTTACTCGCTCCCCTCTCCACAGAGACATAGCTTTCATAGCTACAGAGTGACTCTCAAGATTACCTATCTGCATTCACTATATTGAGTTAGGTTTATATCTTTACACCACTCTTGTGTCCCAAAAGATGCCACTGATGAGCATAAGCATTTTGTATTCATTGTCCTCTCACTTAAGGATTTGCCCTTCCTCAAGGAAGCTCAGTGGTTGGAAAACTGAGAAGTTGTGGCAAACTCAAAAGCTAGATATCTCTGTCCTAAGTAATGCCTAAGGATGCCTCATTAAATCCACAGAGGGGAAAACCAGTACTGACTCCTACAGGTGTGGTCGCAGCCTTTCATGCTCAATACTGCGTGAGCTGGCATGCCTCCCAGCTGTTGCCATTCCTTTGCTATGGCTTGTTGAGAATGTATCAACCAAGGGCTGAACAAACTCTGATTGATTTCGTGTGGGGCCAGATGCTGCCCTAAAGTAATCTGATCTATCCTTTAGGCACTTTTCTCCCACTTTGCTCACCTCACATGTTAAGAATGATAGTGTAATTCCTGGCTTTGCAACACTTTTTGTTTGTATTAATTCAGCTTGTAGCATGGTCAAGTACCAAGCAATGAGTCCATGCAGCAAGCCAAAATTCTTGCTTCAACCTGATGGTCTACTCTCTCCGGATTGGCATCCTGGTCACCAATGAAATCAACGAAGTCAGCAAATATCAATTTTGAGCATTACAAGTGAATATTGCCTCCCCTGTCACAATTTTATTAATTGTTGCTGCCTTTGGCCACATAGTAATATCAACTATTGTAAATAAAAACAGAAGGTTCCCTGCAATACAGATGAAGGAACCAACAAAGGCACTCCAAAATTTAAACAACTCTGAGTTATGAAAGGTTTTCATATATTAGTCATTCATTTTTCTCTTACAGCTAATTTAGAAGAAGTAGACATAAGACAGGATACTACATTCAGAGTTGTTCATAAATAATAGGACTGAACTCAAGATACAAGGAACAAAACAATATATTTAGTAAACATCTTCTCCATGCTCCAAGCATTGTAAAATTCCACTGATAATATTACCAGATTTTGTTTTCCCTATGGTGGCATTCATAGAATCATAGAATCATAGAAATGTAGAGTTGGAAGAGACCACACGGGCCATCCAGTCCAACCCCCTGCCCTCAAAGCACTGCTGACAGATGGCCATCCAGCCTCTGCTTAAAAACCTCCAAAGAAGGAGACTCCACTACACTCCAAGGCAGCACATTCCACTGCCGGACAGCCCTGACCATTAGGAAGTTCTTCCTGAGGTTCAGGTGGAATCTCCTTTCCTGCAGCTTGAATCCATTGCTCCTTGTCCTGGTCTCTGGAGCAGCAGAAAACAAGCCCTCTTCCTCCTCTACATGGCATCCCTTCAAATATTTAAACATGGTTATCATGTCTCCTCTTAACCTTCTACACACTAAACATACCCAGCTCTCTAAGTCTATCCCCATAGGGCATGGCTTCCAGGCCCCTCACCATTTTGGTCGCCCTCCTCTGGACTTGCTCCAGCTTGTCAATATCCTTCTTGAATTGGGGTGCCCAGAACTGGACACAGTATTCAAGATGGGGTCTAAACAAAGCAGAGCAGAGTGGTACCAGTACCTCCCTCGATCTAGACACCATATTCCTATTGATGCAGCTAAGAATTGCATTGGCTTTCTTGGCTGCCGCATCACACTGCTGACTCATGTTCAGCTTGTGGTCTATGAAGGCTCCTAGATCCCTTTCACACGTACTGCTATCCAGCCACGTGTCCCCCATCCTATATTTCTGTATTCCATTTTTTCTACCTAAGTGTAGGACCTTACACTTCTCTCTGTTGAATTTCATTTTGTTAGCCTTGGTCCAGCTCTCCAATCTATCCAGGTCATTTTGAATTTTGATCCTGTCCTCTGGCGTATTAGCAACACCTCCCAATTTGGTGTCATCTGCTAATTTGATGAGCATGCCCTCTATTCCTTCATCCAAGTCGTTGATGAAGATATTGAACAGCACTGGGCGCCAGGACAGAACCCTGTGGCACCCCACTAGTCACTTCTCTCCAAGATGAAAAGCAGCCATTGGTGAGCACCCTTTGGGAACAGTCAGTCAACCAGTTACAGATCCACCTGTTAGTAGCCCTGTCCAGCCCACATTTTACTAGCTTCTTTGCAAGAATGTCATGGGGAACTTTGTCAAAGGCCTTACTGAAATTGAGATATGCTACATCCACAGCATTCCCTTCATCTACCAAGCTAGTAACTCTATCATAAAAAGAGATAAAATTAGTCTGGCATTACTTATTTTTGAAAAATCCATGTTGACTTCTCGTGATTACCGCATTGCTTTCTAAGTGATTAGAAACTGACTGCTTAATGATCTGCTCCAGGATCTATCCGGATACTGATGTCAGGCTGACTGGGCGATAATTATTTGGGTCCTCTTTTTTTCCCTTCTGAAAGATGGGGACAACATTTGCCCTCCTCCAGTTTGCTGGAACTTCTCCTGTCCTCCAAGATTTCTCAGAGATTATAGCAAGCGGTTCCGAAATGACCTCTGCCAGTTCTTTTAATATCCTAGGATGCAATTCATCTGGCCCTGGAGACTTGAATTCATCCAGTGTGGCCAGGTATTCCTGTACCACCTCTCTACTTATTATGTGCCTCATTTCCTCTGCTTCCTCACCTGCTCCCCAACCGCCAGGTTGAATGTTTGTATCCTTCTGGGGAAAAACTGAGGCAAAGAAGGTGTTAAGTAGTTCTTCCTTTTCTCTTCCCCCTGTTAGTAATTTGCCATCTTGTCTGCACAGTGACCCTGTCGTCTCCTTCTTTTTCCTTTTGCTGCGGACATATTTTAAAAAGCCCTTTTTATTGTTTTTAATGTCTCTGGCCAGCCTAAGTTCGTTCTGTGCTTTAGCCTTTCTGACCTCCTCCCTACATCTCCTGGCTACTTGCTGAAATTCTTCTTTGGTGGTTTCCCCCCTTTTTCCATTTCCTATACATGTTTCTCTTAACACTTAGCTCAGCTGAGAGTTCTTTAGTCAACCATTTTGGTTTCTTCAGATGCCTTCCATTTTTCCTCCTTATTGGCACAGTTTTAGGCTGTGCCTTCAGTATCTCCTTTTTAAGGAACTCCCATGCCTCCTGAACTCCTTTCCCTTTCACTATTCTTGACCACAGAATTTCAGCCAGCAGCTCCCTAAGTTTACAGAAGTCCGCTTTTTTAAAATCTAAGATGAGTGTCTGGCTACACTTATCTTCTCCTTCCTGCTGAATGCCAAATTCCAATAGGGCATGGTCACTCCCCCCTAAAGATCCAACCACTTCTACCTCATTCACAAGGTCATCCCTGTTGGTCAGGATCAGATCTAGAATACTTGATCCCCTTGTGGCCTCTTCCACCTTCTGGACCATGAAGTTGTCTGCAAGACAAGCAAGAAACTTGCTGGACCTTGCTGTCTTGGCAGAGTTTGACTGCCAACATATATCCGAGTAACTGAAATCTCCCATTATTACTGTATCTCTCCTTTTTGAATGTGCAGTCATTTGGTTGAGGAAGGCATCATCAAAGTCCTCAGCCTGGGTTGGAAGTCTGTAGTAAACTCCCACCAGAATATCCCTATTGTTTCTCGCTCCCTTAATTCTTACCCAGATGCTCTCGACCTGGCTTTCTGGGTTTAAGTCACGGATCTCTTCACAGGTGAAAACATCCTTGACATACAAGGCTACTCCTTCTCCTTTCTTGTTTGGTCTATTTTTACAAAATAGGCTATACCCCTCTATTCCTATATTCCAATCATGAGACTCATCCCACCAGGTCTCAGTGATGCCTATCAAATCGTATTTATTTTGTTGTACTAGGAGTTCAAGTTCATCTTGCTTGTTTCCCATGCTCCGTGCATTAGTGTAGAGACACTTAAGTCCCCGGACCCTTCCTGCAAGTCCTGTACTATTGTTTCTACTCCTCCCACCATTGTACGCTTGTACTACTTGTCCAATATCATTTGGGCCTTTTCCCCCTGTGCTCGCCGAGTCCTTGCCCTAAATAATATTGTCTCCCTCCCCGGCAGAACTTAGTTTAAGGACCTCTTAATCCTCCTTGCGAGACTGTTTGTGAAAACATTCCTGCCAAGTTTTGTGAGGTGCAGCCCATCCCTTGCCAGAAGCCCACGTTCATGGAAATTCTGGCCGTGTTCCAAAAACCCAAAGCATTGCCAGCGGCACCATATGCGGAGCCAGTTGTTGACCTCTGCTATTGCCCTTTCCCTATGTGCGCCATATCCTTGAAAAGGGAGGAGAGACGAAATGACCACCTGCACACCAAGGTCCTTAAGCTTTGTCCCCATAAGCTCATAGTCCTTTGCGATGTGGTAAACGCTGCGCCTCGCAGTGTCATTGGTTCTGACATGAACCAAAATGAGGGGCTTATGGTCAGTGGACTTGACCAGCCTGGTTAGCCCCTCCATTATGTGGAAGATCTTGGCCCCAGGAAGACAGCAGACCTCTCGATTGAGCTTGTCCGGTTTGCAAATTGCAAATATTTGGTTTACTGTACAGCAAGCCCACTAACACTAAGATTTCAAGACGGAGAGAGGGAGGGTTCCACACACCTCAGAGTGGTTTGCCTTCAGCAAGCTCACAGTTCTCAAGCACTATCTTTCTAAGTTCAAAACCAGAACACATTAATTTATTGGCTACATCTTCTAGAATCTCTTAGAACGGTGATACTCAAAAAGGTGAACCCTGATGAATGCCAGTCTGCAAGCCATTGTCTTCCTGTCTGTGGAGAGTTTTCAGGAGAGAAAGAAACAATCATAGTCAAAGGGCACAAATATGGTATTTCTCCCTGGAACGTTAGAGGGAAAAATATGTCAGTCCCCCACATTGATAGCCTGAGAAGCACTGCTTGAGTCCACGTTGCTACTGGCCACGCTGGCTTACGGAGTATGGGAGGGCAAATCTCCAAACTCTGTTTAAAACTGCCTCTACTATCACCATCACCTCCTTTTTTCTCATACATATGTATGTACATATACACACGCACATGTATGTGTATCTACTCCCTGCAAAGGCTACATCTCAGACCCCAGTTCTGCAAGTGAATTAAGTGTTCAGACAACAATTGGAGGTTTAAGCAACAATTGTGCTCTCTGTCAGCCAGCCACTTAATTATGTATGGTAATAAACTAAACTAAATCTTCTCTGAAATCCCTCCCCTCCTGACTCAGCAATTCTAAAAGAGTGCAAAACTAGCACTGGGGGAGGGAGACTGAGGAGGTAACGCTCCCTGCACTTAGCTTTCTGTTTCTTGTAACAGAAAGGCTTGTGCAGATCATAGAGATGTTAGTACTCTGCAACTGCATCTCTGCTCTATCACTTCCCAGTCCAGACACTTTAAAGGATTTTGTTTCTGGGGGTTAACCTGTACATCACTTCACAGGGAGTGGGCAAGGCAACACATGCTATACAGCTACTTCACAATCTGCTTTAATGAACCATGGTAATTAAATTAAGACCCAGTTCAAATTAATGCTAACATACTAGCAAATCAGCCAGGTCTAAAATTAACTCACCACCTGAACAGTAATGTTACGGTCCCACACACATCCCAGTGTAGTTTAATTGGCATTGGCAATTACCTGGCATTGATATAAAATGGAACCAGACTGGAAGGTCAAGCTGGGCAGAGGAAAATTACTGACTGAAAATGTGTCATTGCAAGGCAAGTCAGCCAACACCACCTCTAGGAGTAGCTGAAGTCACTATCAGGCAGATTACCAAGCAACTCCGGAGATAATAAGCTTAAGATGAAGCTAAAACATCTCTGAGCATACAATGGTCAAAAGGGAAGTTCTCACTAAATCATGATGGTTTCAACCCTGTTCCCACCCACCTGGACATTTCCCTGCTTTGTCCCCCTAACCTCATCACAATATACAGCTATTATGACAGCCATTACCTCTTTGTCATCTAAGCACTAAGACTATTAACTCCATCCAGACCCCATTGTCTGTATTGCAACTCCCACTATCTACTTAGCTGGAACAGCCATTCACACTCATACCTACAGAGTATAAAAGTTTTTGGGTATAAAAACATTCAGTTTTGAGCAACTCAGTGCAGTCTCTCACCTTACTAAATGCCACACTGTCACTCCAATTCCCAAATGAGAACTGTCCTTAGGTGCAGACCTAAGCCACATTGCTGCTTTCCTTGCTGATCTCTGCATAGGTAATTATCACTCCAACCCTAAAATTCCTCTATTCATAACTTTCCTCCCTTTATCCTTCAGTTAGCTCTTGTGTGAGTGTCTAGATCTTTTGCGTGCACATGCAAATTTTTCAATAAAACACATTTTAGCTTATTCTGGAATCTCTGGCTGGTAAACCAAGCTAAACTGTCAACCATGCACACCAGGCAAATTCAACAGATATTCCCAACAGAAAGAGATTCAGATTCATCTGCCTACTCTGTAGCTGTTAAAGATGTAGAGCCCTAGAAAAAAATCAGAGGCAGCTTTGCTTCAGCATTGCAAATGTGGTTGAGCAACAAGGATTTAAAGACAGATTTTGAAGAGCCAACGACTCAAAGACCTCTGCCTGAATGAGTGACTCTGTCAGTTTTGCTTTTTCTCATATTAGAACATTTTAAATCACAAGATATTTTTGAAAAAATTATGAAGAAAGCTGTACATTTGGAAACATTTTATCAAAGTAAAAACCAAGTAAAATTACTATCCATCTCCACCTGGGAGAAGAGCTCACTCCACTCTCTAACACCACAGTCCCAAATTTATGGCAGACGGAAAATTAAACTAAAATATTTATGATTCACTCCTCAGTCTCATGTCTACTTTGCTATAACCAATTCATACATTTAAAGGAATGCAGATTCTAAATAACTCAACCTAATTAAAAATGGGGAGGATTGTTATTCTCCCCCCCTCAACAGACCACTTTACAACACAATTGAGGAGAGTATTTTGGTATTTATTATTTATTTACAAATATTTCTATACATGAAATTTGAAAGACGTACGCTTAAATAAAGCAGAAAATATACACAATAACACAATACACAAATTAACACACACCCTTTATGTGATCTATTTGCTACAGGCTAGGTTGGACTAAAGAGAGGATGCTTGCACAAATGTTTTCAATATGTTGGAGCAAGTCACTTTATAAGGAAAGATCTTTCCATGTAGTGGGTGCCATGACACTAAATGTCCTATTCTGAGTGACTACTGAGCAGAGTGCAAGAGTATCTGGAAACACTAGGAGCAAGAAATACTCAAGATAATCTCTATAAGAGAGAGTTTGGTCTTGCTAATAACAAAATCCCAAGTTGTTTAGGGCTTTAGAAGTGGTGATGAAACCTTAAACTTGGCCTAGTAGCAAATAGCCACCCAGTGCACATCTTTTAGCAGAGATGTCAAGTACTCCTGGAAGGTGACTCCACTTAGAAGCTTAGCAGAAGCATTTTGCAGTATCTGCAACTTCTGGACCAACTTTAATGCCCCACATAGAGCACATGGCAATCCCTAACCTTGCTTAAACCAGCTGCTGATCTACTGCAGCCCAGCAATAATAATCATAATTACATTCTAGTCATTTCCAACTTATGGAGACCCTAAGCCAGTGGTTCTCAACCTGGGGGTAGGGACCCCTTTGGGGGTCGCATGACCCTTTCACAGGGGTCGCCTAAGTCTTCGCTTCAAGCCCTTCTCAGGTTGAGCTTCTGACACTATGATAATGGTTGGGGGTCACCACAACATGAGAAACTGTATTAAAGGGTCACGGCATTAGGAAGGTTGAGAACCACTGCCCTAAGGTGAACCTATCACAGGGTTTTCTTGGCAAAATTAGTTCAGAGAGGGTTTGCCTTTGCCTTCCTTTGAGGGAAGAGAGTGTCACTTGTCAATGGTTACCTGGGGGTTTCCACAGCCAAGCATGGATTCAAACCCTGGTCTCCAGAGTTGTAGCCCAATGCTCAAACCACTACACAATGCTGGCTCTTGTATTTACAATACATTAAATCATTGTCATTATTGGGACTGACTTTCCTTACTCCAGGGAGTGTAAGTATAGTTCTTCTCTTACTAGTGTATCACACAGTGTTCCATTCACATCAATGAATGTGGGATAGCCATGGGGTCAGTCATGGGGCACTTCTGAGAATGCCAAATGTTGTTCTCTTTTAAATCAGATTTTTAAAATTCTTTTTAAAAATTGTGCCAGAGCACTACTGCAAAATTATGTCACTAACAATAACAGGTATGGAGAAGAAAACACATGAGGAAAGGTTGAAGGGGCTGGCCTTCTTCAGCTTGCTGAAGAGAAGAATGAGGGGTAACATGACTGCACTCTTCAAATACCTCAAGGGCTATCACAGAGACAAGGGGGCAGACTTTTTTCTGCTGCTCCAGAGAGGAGGACCAGCTCTAATGGTTTGAAGTTACAGGATGGCAGAAGTTGATTGAACATTAGAAAGAATTTCTTGATAGTAACAGCAGATGGCAAGCGAACCTATTGTCTAGAGAGGTGGTGGGATATCCACCTCTGGAGGTCTTCAGAAAGAGGCTAGACAGCTATATGCTGGGAATACTCTAGCTGGAGATCCTGCATTGAATTGATGATTGGACTTGATGGCCATGAGGCCTGTTTCAACTCTATGATTATATGATTCTATGATTTTTTAGGAAATAATAATACAGTAATAAGAAACAACTGGAATCACCCTTTGTTATTCTATTTGTACTAAAATGTTCTTAAACTTAAACAGCATTGCACAAATGTTTTAATAACTTATTATTTTAAAAAGCCAAAAACACCAATTAAAAGATCATTAGAAAAACAAATATGCATTAATATAGTACCAGCCTGAAAGGCAAAAGTGCAAAGAGGTAGAAATGTTTTGTGTTAGGTAATCTAAGACATCACTCCACTCAAACCCAAACCATGTCCTTTTGCAAAAAGAGTTGGGGAAAGAGTATTTTAAGAAGTCTATATCTTTCAGATTTTTCTGTGGCTTAAAAGGATAAAATGATAATAAGAAAAAACAAAGGGTTGCAAAATTCAAGGACAACTTTGCCCTATAAAAAGCAAGTGAACAAAACAGAACTATTCCATAACAGCTGGTATGGAAGCACCACTGTAAATCTTGATCCTATTGCATCACTAACATAAAAACAGAGCACTGAGGGTGAATGTGCCTCTGCAGTGTACAACCACGCAACTGCCTTGCTAGGTAGATTACTGTTAACATTTCTCAAAAGAAGCTAGGGATCTGAAATCTAAAACTTCACGTGGCAGCCAATGCACTGAACATATCGTTGTCATTCCATAATCCAGATTTGAAGCTCACATGGGGACAATATTCCAGTGACACAATGAAGTGAGAAAAGGCTCCTCTCCACCCGTTATAAATCTGAAAGGTTTTTTTCACTTATCTTAGGAAGTTCCTGCCTGCAGCTAAGGTGCCATCTACTGGTTATTTCTAATAGTATCTGTGTGCATATCCTGTTTGCAGCTTGCAAAAAAGGAATAGTAGTAAAAGAGACTAAGGCCATTTCTGCAGTAGGCTGTTATAGTGCTACTATTCCACTTTCAACATCCTATTGAACCCTGGGGTTTGCAGTTTAGGGAGGGGTCTCAAAGGCCGCTCAAAGGATTCCATAGGATGTTGAAAGTGGAATAATAGCACTACAACAGTCTAGTGCGGAAATGGCCTAAGTGAGAAAAGCTATTTTTCAAAACATCTGAAGTCCATAACACTGGTGAGTACATGAAGAGTTGTTCCCAAAACATCTAACTTGGAGGATAAGCAGTCTTGTGATCTACAGGCATTTTGAATTTCAGTTCCCATAATCCCTCACTGAGAGTAGTAGTTTCAATGCTGGACTATAACTCTGAAGAAAAGGGTTTGAATCCTTGCTCAAAAATGGAAACCTGCTGGGTATCTTGGGCAAGTCGTACTCCCTCAACCTCAGAGGAAGGCAAAGGCAAACCCTTCTGAAGAAATCTTGCCAAGAAACTCCCCTGATAGGGTCACCTTCGGCTTGCCATAAGTAGGAAATGATTTGAAGGCACATTACAACAAAATCCCTCACTGGTGGCCTTGTTGGTCAGGGTATACAGACACTGTTATCAAAACTTCTGGAATATAAAGATGTGGCAATTAAGACACCAGATGGTCTGTCATAATGCTGCAGTTGTTTTGTCAGACAATCTTTCTGCCAACTCAGAAAGAAATGTTTCTGGGGACGACGCAAGGCAGGAAGGCTTTGCCAGCTTAGGAAGGCAAAGCAAAATCCTGCTCTGAGGCAATGGCTTCCAGCTGCTCCAGTCAGTAGACAAGCCAGACCAGGAAACTTTTGTAGGACTTGTGTCTCTCTCCATAATCTGTGATGCTGGCATATTGCTGCTGGGAGGTTTGCCAGAAGGTCTGACTGGCTCCCTATGGTAATATTCCCTTCTTTGGCCAGAGCTTGGTGGCAACATACAGGCTGAATTCCTGCCTGATACCCCACGGGTTCCAGGCCTGCTGCCAGCTTTTACCTTCTGATAGGGAATAGAAAGATAGTGTACCATATACACATTTAAGAGAATGAGCTGACTTTATGTTTCTCTCTGTTCCTTGGAAATAAGCTCTGAAGTCTTGTTTGTCTTAACAAGGCTTTTGACAAAGAAGAATTTTTTATTAAATACCAGACCTTACCATCAAAATTAAAATCCAGGACTCACGAGCACAACAAATCCAAAACTGAGCTCATTTCAGCTAGCACACTGCCATACTTGAATTCAAATACAATACATCGCTAATTGCAATTGCTAAAAGCATGCAGACTAATGTGGTAGAAAAGTGGTTCCACCTCTAGCTTTTTTCATGGGGATGAGGGAGAAAACACTGAAAAAATGTTTCTCAAAATACTATTTCCAGTGTCAGGACTGACAAATGGATGGAGGAGAAAGCACTATTGACAGGCAAAATGATATTATTATTAGACCAACTTTTTTTTTTTTTTAGAAATGCAGTAAACGTGAACTCCTTGAATCTGTTACTAGGCACAGGTTTTCACAGCAATTAAAACAGCAGATTTTGTTACACATAAAAAATACAGAGAGCAGCAAAGCACAGATGGCTAGCTGTCAAGCGGGATAAGGGACGTCTGTACAAAGAAGAAGAAGAGGCAAGAACAAAAGAAGTGGGGCTGACCATAATGGGCTTTACAGAGACACAAAGTATTTTCTACGCATTTAGAAAACATACATATCAGTTGAAAATATGCAATTCAGCTGAGTCCATCCTATCAGTGCATGTGCTGACAAAGAAGGCCAGTACAACCAGCTGTAATGGTGCCAATCACCCATTTGGCTGGAGAGACTGAAATGGGTTTTAATTTCATATTATGTACCTTTAAATAAGGTGTTGCCACAATCCAAGCTCATCTGTTGAACAGAGTTGTGCTCTGGAGGCTGGCTGACACAAGAATCCTAAACTGAGTCTCCCTATGTTTAGAAGCCTCTGAAAAATAATAACAGTAGTCTGTTCTGAAAGTTTTCATAGCTGTTCATGTACAGCTGGCATTCTTGTGGCAGTAGAGACAAATGAGGAAAGTATAAAGATGGAGAGAGAGAAAGAGGACAGGGCAGCTGGAAGGTGAGTGGGCAGGCAATAGCAGCACCAACTGTGCTGGTGGCTGGAAGGAGGTTCTTCAACTGTAGAGAGCTCTGTTCAGAATGAGCCTTCATACCCTATAGAGGCTATCTTCTCTTGTGAGCAACCTAGAGTTGTTGTTGCCCCATGCCAAAAGATGAACATACAACCCCTAGAAGCAGGGTGTGACTGAGGCCAGTGAATTTGTAGAAGTGGCTCCCACTCCAACAGGAATATATTGTGAAAAGCTATTTCAACCCATGTCTTGCCTTAGATCAGCAGTAGGAATTATATGGCCATCCAGATGTTGTTGAACTGCAATTCCCACCATTCATCACCTCTGCCTATGCTAGATGTAGCTTCTGGGAGTTGCAGTTCAGCAACAACTGGAAGGATGCATGATCCCAACCCATTCATGAGATTATACTGATTTCTTTACTTTGAATCACTAATTAGTAATTAAGATCTCAATCTAACCTGTGGCTGAATGAGGATCCAGCAACATAAACTCCATGACTGACCCACTTGCACTAGCCACAATGTAGATAGAATTCTTTAGCCTATTTCTCCTTGGAAAGAACAACTTTCAAGGCTACTGAATGCATCTCTCCAAAAGAGTATGACCTCTCCTCTCAGACTTCATTCCCTTCTGTCTTCAGTGTGGGAGCCAACCACAGGAAGGGAGCAATTCATTTCCCTTACCTGTATGGTTACTGTATCTGAATCAAGGGCGGTCAACAGGGAGCTATTGAAATGTTGTTGGACAACAAACTCCACCAACTCTCACCCCCAGAGACCAGGACAAGGAGCAATGGATTCAAGCTGCAGGAAAGGAGATTCCACCTGAACCTCAGGAAGAACTTCCTGACAGTCAGGGCTGTCTGGCAGTGGAATATGCTGCCTCGGAGTGTAGTGGAGTCTCCTTCCTTGGAGGTTTTTAAGCAGAGGCTAGATGGCCATCTGTCGGGAGTGCTTTGAGGGTGCTCCTGCATGGCAGGGGGTTGGACTGGATGGCCCGTGTGGTCTCTTCCAACTCTACATTTCTATGATTCTATGATTGGCTAGGCTGGGTAGGGCTGATGGCTACTGGGCTCTAGCAGCATCCAGAGGGCCATAAGGTCATCCTCCTCTCATCTTGACGTTATCATAGCATTGCAACACTACATGATGGAGAAGTAATTTCTACCCAACTAGGGCAACCTAAAATGGGACACTTATATGACCTGACATTTTTAAAAGTAAACGTACTTGCATAAGTGGGCTGGGGGAGGTCAGTTTAGCCTATTTTTCTTCCGTGCATTCAGAATGAAGTAACTGTCAACCACTTGGCAGAAAAGCCATAGCTCAATATTAGACATCTAAAGACAATTCACACATTTTATTATCCTTTACAAGTAAACTCAGTGGGGGAAGGGGGGAAATCCAACTGTTGTGAGATTTTTCACCCTTGCACAGAAGCAAAACAGACCAGTGTTCCTCCTCTTTAGAGCATGAAGACCCAAACTATAAAAAATCATTGGAAAAGGCACAGAACTCTCATAATCTCATTCAGTGAAGATTATTTTCAAGATTTTTATTCTCACACATGAGAACAGAATAAGCAGAGCTTTACATTCCTACTCAGTAGCACTGGCAGCAACTGCACAAGAAACGGTAGATCTAAGTCCCATTGTGGACAAAAAAAAAAAAAAAATGAAAGGGATGTTGGCCATTGCTAGAACTGGCCTTTTTTTTTTTTTTTTTTTGAGTCAATATCATTACTGGAAGAGGTGAGTGGGGTGGAGCTTCACATATAGGCACTGCAAAACAAATCTATTCTTCCTGTACCATTCACCTATTTCACTCATCAGGAACGGGGTTAGCTACAACATAGTTAGATCTGCCATGTATGCTCCAACTCTTTCTATTATCCAAGAATTCCACATTTCCTGCAGCCTATACTACATATGTCTCCCATAATGCACATCTATCATCTAGGCTTTAGATTGGGGTAGTAACCATGTAGCCAGGGATAACTGTGTGCTCCCCAGGAGCATTCTTGCAAATCCCCAAAAAACCTTGGAGCTCCCAGGTTTTACTGGGAGGCATTTTTTGCTCCCAAATTTCTACTCCTTCACAAGGCTTGCAGCAGCAGCAGATTGTGTTTAATGCCCCATGGTCTCTTTCCAGCTACCCAAGATCCCCTGAAAATGCAGCTGGAAGCCAACTTCTAGTTCTTATTTTCATCTAAAATCAACACAAAAATAGTGACCTGCATCACACTATGAGGGCAGAAATTGGCCTGTGCACCCTCCACAGCTGCCTATGTCTCTTGCAGATTAAATAAGTTTTTACAACTGTATATAGTGATAGTAGAAGCTGATATGATCACTGGTAACAGATCTTTTGCTGGAACATCAGTGAACAAATGTATAGAAGCATCAAGATCTATACAAAGCCAATAGACTAGAATCTAGAGGACTTTCAAGTGCCAGATGGATTATGTGTTATACTTAATACAACACAGCAGATTGTAACTGTGTGGGTGAATTAAACAGTCTTTACTCTTAAAGTTTGTGAAGAAACACAAGACTTTTTTTTTTTACATTACCAACCTGAGCTTGTGAGTGATCTTTTTCCTCCTCAGATCTATTGGTTTTTATCATTTAAACCCCAGCTGATCCACCATCATTTTCTCGTGAAGATGCTGCATTACAATGCTTCATTTCTTATCAGGGAAAAGCCTTGAGTTTGTGAGCCAACTGAGGTTTTAAAGATGGTCACCTTTGGGCTTGCAGGTATTTTCTCCTACAAATTCTACCACCCAGCATAAACAATAGTAAGGGGCTGAATGAGTTTTAGTCCAAAAGATTTGGAGGTCCAATATTTCCCAGACCTGCTTTTAAGGAACGAAGAATAATATTTGATATTTATGAAGTTTCTCCCACCTGCTCAAACTACTTCCCATGTAGCCTCTCAGTAGATTTCACAGAAGGTAGGTGGATAAAATTTATTAATTAAAATATTTACACCCCTTTCTATATCTGAAGAGCTCAGGGGAGCTTACAATAAAATCAATCTAAAACAATAAATAACAATATTTTCAAAAGACATGTGATATATTAAATCATTTATCAATTAAAACCAGACAACTGAAAACCAATTAAAACAATTTAAATAATACCAACTATACTTCATGTGCCAATAGGAAAAATTTAATTAGACCCCAAAGGATTTAATAACAAGCCATGTTTTGACTTGGCACTGGAATGACACCAGTATCGGTGCCAATCAGACCTCCGAGGTAGGAGCTATTCCATAACCGGGGTGCCAGAGAAGGCCTTCTGCAATGTCCTCCAGCCAAATTAATCCTACATTTCAAGGATAAAAGATCAGCAATTCAAGATGTCTACCTAATGGATTCTTGGCTGAAGGGAAAGTTGAATCATGGACCTCTCTGCTTATACTCTGAGCACCTCCACTCTTCCAGCTATGTTTGCTGGGTTCATTTCTAAAACCAAATTGCAAGATTGTGGAAGTAATTCTTTGCTAATTTAATTTTCAAAGGAAACAATGAATCACATAATTTTCTTCTCTGTATAAAAAAGTCTTACAAAATTGCACAAAGACTATTCACAGTTTCAGTCTTATTCTATGCATAATTCACACACATGGTATTTTTTTCATAGAGAACAGCATTTTCTGCGCAGAAAAGACTGAGATCCTACATTGGGAGATGTACATACATCATGTAGCTAAAAAGAAAGACATAGATATAAGATGAGTGACACTTGGCTTCACCCCTACATATGAAAAGGATCTAGGAGTTTTACTGAACCGTTAAGTTGAACATGAGTCAGCAGTATGATGCAGCAGCTAAAAAGTCAATGTGATTCTGGGCTGCATCACTAGGATTATAGTGTCTAGGTCAAAGGAACTGATAGTACCACTGTATCCTGCTTTGGTCAGATCCCATCTGAAATACTGTGTCTAGTTCTGGGCACCACAGTTCAGGAAGGATATTGACAAGCTGGAATGTGTCCAGAGAAGGGTGACCAAAATGGTAGAAGGTCTGGAAACTATGGCCTATAAGGAATGATTTAGGGAGCTGGATATGTTTAGTCTGGAGAAGAAAAGATTATGAGGCAACATGATAGCTATGTCATATGGAAGATGGAACCAGGTAGGAAGAACTTTCTGCTGGTAAGAGCAGTGACAGTGGAATATGCCACCTCAAAATGTGATGGAATCTCCTTCTTTGGAAGCTTTTACACAAAGGCTGGATGGCCATCTGTCAGGAATGCTTTGATGGTATATTCTTGCATGGCAGGAGGTTCAACTTGATAGCCCTTGTGGTCTCATCCAACTCTACGATTCTATGATTCTATCACACAGCTGCATCTCACAACACTGCCTCTCAAAATCCATCGCACAAATGCATACCAGGTGCTGTAGGCTATACTTCCAACGAACAAACTGGCAAAAACAGCTTTGAATATTCCTTGCCTAAGAAAATCCTATGAAATTCATGGGGGTGCCATAAATCAACAGATAACTTTAACACACAAGCAGGGTAGCCCCTCCCCTCTATCATGGCAATTTCCATCTTTTTGGAGATGAGGGGGGACCAGCAAGGACATGTCCAGCTATTCTCAAGCAACTGGACAAGCCATCATCTAACCCATAGCATTGTAATTAATCAACAGGATGCCAGCTGCTATTACCCTTTTCAGAAAATGCTGTTTTTTCACTTCTGTGTGGAATCTGTGGTGGGTGGATGTCATCTCTTTGGCTATGGCAAAGAGAAGAATGCTTTAGTAGTGAAAACACTGGAGGGACACCCTGGATTTAGTGGGGAGATACTGAGATCATCCACATAGCCTCTGGACTGTGCAACTCTCAAGATGACCATCTCAAATTGGTCGGTCAAAGTGTGGGGAGTGCAAGGAGGTATCAGGAGAAAACAGCAGGCTTGTGTTGCCAGATAGCACACCTTTAAAGGATAATGTAACATTAAAGGACACTGGACCCATGTTTCTTCATCTCTGAATTAACTACAATGGTAATTTGACTTGGATTAACAATTACTAACAATCATAATTACTAACAATTGAGAGATCTGCATTTCAATGGCTGGATTGCATCTCTGTGAGTGCCTTCCTTTTGGAAATGAGATTTAAAGGGTTGTAAAATTTGACAAGAGAACTAAGTTAATAAGCCAAAAAGCCTAACAAAAATCTGGCTTAACAAAGTTTCTAAAATGGATGAGGAGAACTGAAGTTAAAGACTGGGTTTTAAGGGCATTGAATACTAGAAATTTGGATTTATGTAAGATTGTTCATGAAGGAATGTAAGTGGCTATGGGAAAGTGAAAGCTATGGGATGTTGTTGTAACAAGTAACTGATAAGACTAGGAATGGCAACAATGTAGTGATTACAGATGTTGACAAGAAACTAAAGTCTCAGCCTTGGGAGAAGCTTGTTGCTGAAACGGTGTGCTGCTGATGATTTTTTTTTTCCTTTTCTACATCTGAGGTTGTGTTTGGTAACTATGACCACTGCAAGGAAGATGGCTGAGGCAGGAGAAAAGATGGGATCAAGTGGTCTATCTGGGGAGAGATCTGGATTCCTGATTCCTTATAAGAGTGGTAGATGAACTTAAAAAGATGGGGGGTAGTTCAAATGAGATTGGATTGGACAAGAAAATCTATGAATAAGATTAAGGATTTGAAAGTTGTTTTACAACTTTCATCTTGTTTTACAAATTTCATTTTTACAAGCTTCATCTTATTAACTTGCTTCATCTTAAGAGCACCTTAAGATGAAGCAAGTTAATAAGAAATTCCAAATCTTTGAGAAAAAGACTCAACTTATAAACACTGAAATGCAGAAAGACCAGCACAATTTGGCTCTGATGGAATGAAGAGAAAAAGAATTCTGTTAGCGATTTAGAAATGTGGAGGGGAGTTCTAATCAAGATATTAAAGAGAATATTATTATAGCCTTGGAAATTTTTTTGGAACAAGAGGAATCAGAAATGGTGAGAGAATTGGATCATGTTTATAAAATAAATTCATATTATGCAAGATTAAGAAAGGTGTCAAGGCACAATACAGTTCACTTCACCAAGAAATCAACAAGGGATCAGATTCTGCAGTAAAACTTTGAAAACAGATTGAAGATTAATGGGAAATGTATTATTGTTCTTTCAGAAATTCCAATACAGTTTTTGCTTAGAAGAACGAACTACATTTTTTTGACTGAGAAGCTTAAACAAAGAAGGATTTCATTCAAATGGGATAAACTAGAAGGAATTATTGTTAGTTTTGAACAACAAAGATTTCTTTTTTATTGAATTCAGTGCACAGGGCAAGAGGATTCCTGGAGAGATTCAAGAAGGACTCAGGGGAGGAGGAACAAGATGATAGCAAGGAGAAATCTAAGATGATGCAGCAAGAAGAAGATGTGGACTCTTCACTGATGAGTGATTCTTGGACTACTCTTTCTGATTCTTCTGCCAAAAACGGATTATGCATATTTTTGTTGGAATGTTAGGAGGCTGACTGGCCCCACAAATGGGAAAAAATCATTCTTGAAGAAACTAAAACAGGATATGATTTGTTTGCAAGAAACTCATATTTTAAAAAAGATGTAAAATATTTAATTTGTAAAGGTTTAGGGGAGAAATGTGTTTCTGTTGGAATAACTAAAAGAAGTGGTTTTATATATCACGCCCCCAACTTGATTTTGGTGGGTGTCCAAGGTAGGTTTGTCAGGGTAGAAATTAATATTCAAAGAGTTGAAGACATCGATTGTGGGAATCTGTGAGCTGAACGAAAATAAACCAGCTTTTAAAAAGGAATTAATGGACAAATTTATGGAACTATCATATGATAGTCCCATAAATTGGGAGATTGGAATGGAATCGTGTCACCTCAGCAGCACAAGCTGTCAGAGTATTAAAGATTTGCAGGGCAAGCTCCCAAGTATATTTTCGAGATGATGGGTAATTAGGATGTGATGGATGCATGGAGATTTTTTAAAAGTGATGAGAGACTTTATTGTTCTGAAAGACATAGGTCTTTTTTAAGCATTGACATGATTTGAGTTTCAAAGACTTTGGTAATTTTTGCACAATGTCACTATCCCACAATAGCAGCAGGTTGTTTCCAGTCCAGGAGTTATCCTACTGCACAATGCTGCCGCTATCCAGCTTCTATCCTATCCTCAAGCATTGCAAAACTGGCTTATATCATTTCCAGAAAGAATCCATTAAAAGCCTCCTTTAGCACTTCAATCCTGTCAGCTGGCTCAGTTCAGTACTGTAATAGTGCTTGACGGCACCTACTGTTCCCCCAGATCCAAGAGTGGGTGGTGTGTGGGTGCGCCCAGCTTGTTCCCCCTCAGCTATTTCCATGGCACGGCAACTTCGAAATCTATCATCTCCATGTTTATTTTAAATTTCCCCTTTGAGTTAAAACTTTTTATTTTTTTAAATACATTGTTAAGTATTATAGTGCAAAAGTGCAATAGTGTACTGGTGTGTCATGCCATTACAACATTAATGCACTAGTAGGGCTTCCAACCCCCTCTCCCCGACCAATTGGGGCAGTGGAGCAGGGTGAAAGAAAGTGGCCAATGATGCTGTAGTGAAGAAGGAACACTCGTGGCAATACTGCTACTCATTTGCTTAAGGCAGAAAGGTGCAGAAGAGAGTGTTTCTAACCTACTACCATCACTCAAATGGCAATGTTGGGATTGTAACAGCAGAACATGCTAATGGGGTATGGTGTGGAAAGGGCCTTTGCTGAGTAAGATCTCTAAGACAGAGAACTTACCTTTTTCAGATCACAACCCTGTAACACTGACAATGAAGAGAATTAACAGTACTTTCAGGTGGAGGCTAAATGAAACATTAATTCAAAATGGTTCAAGACTGTAAAAAAGATATTAAGATACTTTTTTGTAGATAATTTGGACACTGTTATGGATGTTAAGGTAGTTTGAGAGGCAGGAAAAGCCTTTATAAGAGGATGTTTTATTCAGCATAATTTGGAACTTAAGAAAAAAAAGCTTGGAAAAGATGCAGTTGGTTATGAATGAGATACAGATGGAGGAGGAGCAGTTGATAACAGCTTTAATAACATTTATTATGAATAGAATTAAGATGTTGCAAAGGCAATTATCAATGTTAACTGTAAATGAGATTGAAAAGAAAACTAATTATGTTAAAAGAATTTTGAATCTGCAAATAAGCCAGGAAAATGGTTTGCTTATAAGTTATGTAATGAAAAGCAGAAGAAAATGATTTCAGAAATACAAGAGGGTGGACAAGAAATAACTGGTGATGTAAATATACAAAAGGATTTTTATAATTGTTATTCTTTGTACAAGTGACAAATTTTATTCTGCAAAAGAGCAGATACCAGAGACTTAGAAAGAATAAAACTTTGCACTGATATCTAATGAGGATCAGGACTTGACAATGACTAAAAATTACAGAACAATCATATTACCGAAAAACAATTATAAATCTTCCACAATGATTTTCACAGAAAAGTTGAAAATAATTTCTTCATTCATGAAGATCAGTGTGGGTTTTTTCCCTAAGAAACAATTACAAGATAATATTAGAATTGTTTTGGATGTCATTGAACACTCAGAATGTCATAATAAGAAACAATCTGGATTGATTTTCCTGAATGTCAAAAAAAGAAAAGTTTGAACTGGACATTTCTTTTTAAAGTGCTGGAGCAAATAGATTTTGGAGACAATTTTATTAAGTTGGTAAGAGCAATTTACAGCTCACAGAGTGCACAAAGAATTGTGAATGGAGAATTGATTTTTAAAAAGTGTGAAATTGAGAAAGGTACAATACACCACTGTTGTTTCTTTTGTCATCATTGTTGTTTCTTTTGGCATTGGAAGTATTGAACAGGAATATAAATTTTGATGAAAAATTCATCAAAACTGCATTTCTTTTCTAAATTATCTTTGACTATTCCTAGAAGATATATTTCTGGTGTCATCTGCATTCTAATTTTTTCATTTTTTTTCAATTTCTGTATGTATAGATTTCCAAAATTTCTTAACTTTCACAAATGTCCATCAAAAATGGTAAGATACACCTGTCTCTAATTTGTACTTCCAATACCTAGGGTCATATTTTTATGCATTTTAGATAACCCATCCAGTGACAAATACCATCTATAATGCATTTTATATAGATTTTCTCTTACATCTTGTGATAATGTATACTTCATTCTTTTAGTCCATGTTTTTTCCCATTGTATCATTTCAATTTGGTGTTCTATGTTTTGGGCCCAATTGACCATTGTTTCTTTTACAATTTCTCCTTCAGTATCCCATTTTAACAATATTTTATGTATTTTAGCTATTTTATGTAATTTAGATATGATTTTAATATTTTCTGTAGATATTATTCAGAAGACTTTTCCTGAATTCTGTTCAATTTTATTTCTATTTTTAATTTCTCTCTAAGCTGTCTGTATAAAAGCCAATGGCAAATTATTCCATCATCATTAATTTCTTCTTGTGTTCTTATATTATAATCCTTTCTTTGGAATGTTCAGATCATTATGTCTAACCCATTTATCTTTTTCTCTTTTATAGAAAGGGGTAGCATAGATATTTATGGTATAATAAAGTTCAAGTAAATGTAAATTTTAAGAATAACTTTGCAAGAAATCTTATATTGAGAGTATGGAGCATGTATAAAAGTGGGTTATGTACTAAAATACCTCTATGCATTTCAGTGCAGGAAGCATTTTATAGAAGAGAGACTATGGGAAAACAAAGATGGTTCACTTATTAAAATTAATTGGTAAAAACTCAAGGTGTATATAAAATTAAAGATAAAAGTCAATTGTCTTCAGAGGAATTTATCTTTCAATGGTTTTCGTATATACAACTGTTTGATAGATTTAAAATAGGTAAACAAGGAATGTGGTTCTCAACAAGAAAAAAACCAGTTTGAACGTTTTGTAATTATCAGCCTGAAAGAGTATAAATATTTGCTTTAATAAGTAACTTCCAGGAAAACATCTTTCTGTATGACTAAACTGTACTTGTCCCAAACGTGGCATCTAACATTGCTCAATGGAAAAACAAATGATGGGACACTGGCACAAAACTGATGCTCAGAGCATGTGACATGTGGAATCAAACTTCAGTTCCTGGCTACTTGAGTTTCTTTTCTACATTTCATAGAAAAGCATAAGCAAGATTAACTAAAGAGAGATAAATATAAAACAATGTTATGAGAATATATTTCCATCTAATTATATTTTAGATTAACAGTGTCATTCTGGAGGAGTTACACTTGTGGAAGGTCCAGGATTATGTCATGTATTTTTGGAAATGGGGCATTTATTTCTCCAATATTTGTTAATACTTTAAACCACCAAATAAAATCAATGTTCAACAAAGCAGCTCTTTATTCTGCCTGGTATGGAGTTTTGATTTTCACTATAGAATATGTGTAGTATCCTAAAGATTTCTAGGTTCCTAAAGTGTCTAGTCTTTTTGCCAGACACATAAAACTGTATTTGGTCATCACAGTAAGTCCAAAAAACTTAATGTTTCCAAGATCTCCAATTACGTTGCCTTACTATGCTCGCCAGCTGTCTCAAATTCTCTGTTGTCCCACTGTCTCAGGTGCCCTTAAAATGTCCCAGTTTCTTTTCCTTCTCCATTTCCTCGTTTGTCCTCAGCTTACTTCAATTGCTACAACCAAATTCAAAGTGCAAATATAGTTTGCACTAAACTGGGGTGGGGCAGCGCAATAGGCTAAAGTTAAAGCAAAGTGCTCCACCCTTTCCTAACCTGAGTGTTGTTCCTCATTAAGAACTTTTGCCATCTTGACTTCACTATGATGTTGCTTGGCCATTCATGCCCAGTTTTCATTTGTGAAGTGCCTGAGGATATCTCACTATGTTCTGTCCCATCATGTCTCTAGCTTCCAACTAGATTTAAAAGCCTTCTACTGCTTCTGGGAAACATCTAAAAGTTGGTGAGACCAAAACTATCAGTAGATCAGAGTGAAGGCCTTGCATAGCAATCTGTCACATATGCCCTGAGCTTCTATCTAGAAAAGACTCTAAGAATACATTTTATAGGCTGTTCTCAGTCAATCAGCACAACTGTGATAGAATGCAGGTGAATGATGGGGGTCTCTTTGACAAATTACACTTGTACTAATCTCTAGTGCTAAAGCTATCTGCTCCTTTGGATCTCAGTTCTGGTAACAGTGGCTGAGGTTAAATTATGTCATTTAGGCCAATTTTTTTTTAAAAAAAAAAGGCTTCTTGAAATGGCAGACCCTCTCCTTTGAAAAAAAGCTGCGCCGTCAAGGAGGAAAGGTTATGCATCCACCTTCTAGACTTGAATAATGAAATGAACATGCTAATAGATGTTTACTCTGTAGACTCCAGTATGTTTTTCTCTAAAGTAGTGGAATTGAAGATTGGTAGAAATTGTTACTACTGTTGCCACCTCTGAGGGAACCACTTAAATGCCAAAAAAGCAAACTGCAGGCAGTCAGAACAGCTATTTCCCATTTAGCCTGATGAGTTTGTGAGGATCACTGGTTCCCAAAGAGAATGGAGAGGGGATGATCTCCCAATTCTCAATCTACAGAGGATAAAATTTTCTCCTAGGGACTAGATGTATACTGAGGAATGTGCTGCAAACCATGAACTAAAAGCCACCACTTAGATGACTGCAGACAATTTATAATCACCAACAGCAACCAGAAAACGGGCTAATGACAAGTCTATGCAATTGCTGTGTTTAACAGCCATATTTAATTCAGGTTGCTTCTCAGGCTGATCTCTCTCTCAAAGGGCTACCTATTTCAGAATTAGTGTTGTGTTAGAGTTATAGTTGTTGGTGTTGTGTATAATCTATCCAGCCTCCTCGGAGAAAAGATGACTGGAAACCATTCAAAGGATACAGGTTAACTGCAGACACACACATGTCCATCTGTGAACATCGGCCACTTTTAAACAACATTATTCTGAATTTCTCTTTACTGTCATAAGGACTAGAAATCTATTTTAGAAATGGAAAGGGAGGAGAAAATTGCAGAGTTTAATAATACCCATAATGTGAGAGTGACCTGGGTGTTTCCTGAAATTCTCCATACAAACTGACCTAGAGTTTAGAGAAGAAATGTGTCTTGAATATCTTTTATTATGTATCTCTTCTAAAGGGGTGAAGCAGTTTGCACAGGAGAACCCACTGCACTGTGTATTCAAAGGAAATACATACAGGAGAAAGAGGATCACAGGAGCATATAACTGAGTCTAAGGCCATTTCTGCACTACCCTGTTATAGTATTATTATTCCACTTTCAATGTCCTATGGAATCCTGGAATTTGCAGTTTAGTGGGGAGGATTCAGAATTCTCTGCCAGAGAGCTCTTTGGCCTCAGGAAACTACAAACCTCAGAATTCCACAGGATGTTAAAAGTGGAATAATAGTTCTTTAATAGTGTAGTGTGGAAATGGCCTAAGGTAGTCATCGCTATCTCCAAATACACTTTCAGTCAATCACTACAGAGAACAACCTTGTCATTTTAAAAAAGAGTCACAAGCTGGAAACCAAGGATGAAAACTATAAGATGGATAAATGTTTGCTGGCTAGGTATGTACTAATATCAAACATTGATCAACACCTTAACTGAGGTATCATTAAACTGATATCTGTATCTGAAACAGGCTACTGAGTTCAACTGCCTGAAGTCCCTATTTCTTGAAAGAACTTCTCCTCCCAGATATGCTTATAGAGCCTGATTCAACATGGATTGACGGTCCGTCAGCCCTTCTCAGCATATTCCTGGTCTCTATCAGAAGGAAGGGTCAAAGATCTCTAACAAAGAATTCTCAGCATCTTCTCCAAACTACAGTTTCCAGGCTTCTCTGGGGGAAGCCATGATAACTGAACAAGAACAACACAGATATCCACTGGTAGTACAGACAAACCCCCATGAGTTTCAACATGTCAAATCATAGTTTGAAATTCCAAACATACAGGCAAGCAATCCATGATTTGGAGCTATTTCTCTGTTTTCATTTCCCGTCTGTTCTGTTCTGTTCTGTTCCTGTGCTGAAGTGATAGAGCGACAGCTTAGCGACAGTTTGTCAATTCAGACATACTAATCCAGAGTAGAGAAATCTACAAACCCAGATTGTGGATAAAGATTTGCTCCCCCTTCCCACAACTCTGCTCTGAAGCAATCCCTTAATAAGAATGAAATGGGCAGATCGTCTGCCTGGCAGAGCTGTAAAACTGCACCATAACAGAGGGCATGCCTGAGGTACCAGTTGTCACGGCTTTACATAGACCCAGTGCCTCTAACTCTGGAAAGCATAGCAATTTTCTTGGAATGCTTCAGTGTTTCAAACAAAAGGCTTTTTGAACGTGTGTGCAGCCAGGTAAATTTGTTGGTTAGTATTCATATAAATACAGTTGCAATTACATTTTTTTAATCTAGGTAGTAAATGAAGTTTGCAGTCTTCATCTGAACCACACAAACAAGTTAGAATAGTTATGCCTTTTTAAAAAAAATTATGTTAAAATAATTTTAAAAATACAATAATGCTGACTCAAGAAGCTGAGGCACACCCTGAACAGTGAAAAAAAAAAGCTAATACCTGGTCCCAGATTTATAGTCCAACTGTCTGCTCTTAAAATGACCTGAACTGTTGCATTCATAAAACAACCTGTTTGTTTTCATTATTATAATACAACAGACCGAAAGCAAAGGAGACTTTAAACACATTATGCTACAATTTACAGTAAAATTGCCTCTGGCTGTTTCTGAATTTTGCATAATTAATTTGAAGACATTTTTCTTTCAGCTACCAAGCTTTATGTGGTGTCGCTCTTTTGCTACTACAGGGAACAAATTCTTTAAAAAGGCAGCATAGCAAAGGTGGAGTGCTGTATACAAGGTCATAACTTGTGATCATACACAGAAGAGTGCCAGGGTGGTGTGCTTTGAGTGTTGGATGGACTATGACTCTGGAGACTAGAGTTCAAATCCCCGATCAGCCATGCAAACCCACCAGGTGATCCTGAGCAAGTCACACTCTCTCAGCCCCAGACACCAGATTCCATCTGATCTTGGAAGCTAAGCAGGTGTTAGCCCCGGTTAATAGTTGGATGGGAGACCACCAATGAAATACTAGGTGCTGTAGACACTTCTGTTTTCCAGAGGAAGGAACTGACAAAACCGTCTCTGTGTATTCCTTGAAAAAAAAAAAACAATAAAATTCATGGGGTTACGTTAAGTTGATAGGTGACTTAAAAAAGCAGCACATACACATTCAGAGACCTGTTCAGCTTTGGATTCTGGAGGCAAAAATGACCAAGATTGGTCTGGGTTACCAGTTTTCCCCAAAATCCCCCCTACATAGAAAAATAGTGCGAAATGACATTTCCCCATCATTCCCATTACACATGGCAGTACCATGGACATTCTGACATGGGCAAAATATTTGACTGGGGATGCATGTAAAAAAAAAACAAAAAACTGTGGTACCCATAGAATATGAAGTTCATAGACTGCATGAGAAAACCCAACCACACTTTTCAGGCATATATGTGCTAGTTATATTTTTTACCATACAAAAAGTAACAGGAGAATCTCATGGCTAGGATCTGCATCTTCAGTGTCTGCCCGACTCACTTACTGGAAAGGTGTTGCACACATTTCCAAATGAATATGCATCTTTTTACATGCTGATAGACTTTTATACCCTAAATATCTCTTGCTTACCCTTATGTTTTCTTTCTACTCCTTGTGGGGGGGAAACAATTTTCTGCAAAAGCTACAACTCTGAAACCTGCACATTAAGAGTTCTTTATACAAAATAAACATCTTGCACATTTACTTTGCATTGTAGGAATAGCCCACCATGGCAAGAAACACCAAAACAGGACACAATTCAAACTATCACAGATGAAAACTATAGGTTAGGAGTGGGGTTTGTTGTGGTCCTCCAGATGATGTTGCATGCCAGCTCTCATTTGTCATAGCCAGAATAACCAATAGTGAGAGAGGGAGTTGCAGCCCAGCAAACATGTAGAGGGCCACATGTTCCTCATTCCTTGCCACAGACAACAGCCATTCACACATATTATCAGGTACAGTAACAAACACATGGAGTTTGGTCTCTTAATGCCATTTCTATCACCCATATGTGTTCTGCTCTACACCCAGTAAGGTCTAATTTCTACAACCTTGTTTTTCCAGGGGCATTGCACTTAGGGAAAGAGTTGTTCTGTAACACTTTGGGAGCATTCTTCCTCCTTCTCTTAGAGCATTAATGCTCTCTGTTAAGCACATGGGTCCCACTGACCTGCTCTTCAACCCAGGGCTGGACACCAAGGGCCTTTTCACACTGCCCAGTTGTAGTGCTACAGGTTTATGTGATATGGGTTCCAGGGCTATGGCTGCATTATATGGCAGTAATTATTAACCTTTTCTTTACCACAGATCCCTTTAAATAACTTTTGTTGCCACAGACCAACAAGACTCTTCCTTTTATATATGAATTTACTCAAGAACATTCTTGACACAACTACAGAATTTTGGGAAGCAATAGATGTTCCAAGAATGGTTGTACAATGTGGATAACACTAAGGATCAGTACAACTACAAAGGTAACTTCTGGCTGTATATGCAGTAACAAGTAATGTCACAGGCTTCTTCTCAGCCACTCAGCATTATTCACTTGCATTTTCTCACTGTGTGCAGAAGTAGCAAATGCTGAGTACATTTTTTGCCATCTAACAGTTATTTTCATAACTTTTAAATGGTTCAAGGTATTGTAATGAAACTCTATACAAATGACGTCTATCACCAGCAAAAGACTCCTGCTCTTTCAGATCAATGTATGACTGTCTGTCTGTCTATCTATTTTAACTGTACAAGCTCATAACATTTCTTCAAGTTTTTGTGGATCCCCTATGAGGACACTGTGGTCCCTGAGAGTATACAGACCACAGCTTAAAAACCACTGCTCTATGTAATTCTGGGGCTGTTACCCCAAAACGTGGGTGCCACAAGGGCCACCCTGTGATACCGGTGCCTCCTCGCAAAAGTGGGGAATGAATTAGCTCAAAGAGGAGGCTTTCAAGAGGGGGGCAACTTAGCAAGATCTTTTCCACCAGTGTTTATGGGCACATGCAGGAAAAGAACCAGCCAAAGATTCAAAAGTAAGCTAAAAATGTGTTTTATTTAGGGGAATTCACTCATGCATACACACAAGATATGTACAGTCACACATTCACACAAGAGCTAACTGAAGGAGAAAGGGAAGAAAAAATTATGTATAAAGAAACTGAAGAGTTTGGAGAGATTTATCATTACCAGTCAAGGAGAGTAGTGAAGAGCAGAAATGTGTTTTGGCTTAGGTAGGACATTCATTCAGGAGCCAGACGGACAGAAATCTTTGAGAGACTGCAAGTTGCAAGCCTCAAATCAGGTGTATTTGTACCCTGAAAATAGCCTGTGGCAGTGGAAGATATGTGCAGTTTCAGGTGTCAAACAATGGGAGTTGCAACACAGATAACAGGGTCTGGAACGGACTGATCAGTTTCAATGCTTTGGTTGAGTGGGGGTTTCTGGGCTAGCTGCAGTAGGGGTCCTGGCCTCTGCATCTGGACACCTTATCATGTTCTGAGGTTGGCATTGATAGGATTAGCTCAGAGTCAATAAGTCAGGCTTTCTTGGCCATGCTGAGGTCACCTCTGAGCTACTCCCAGCCAATGTCCATTTCTTCCACATGGTCTTGCCAGCCATAAGTACAATTTATATTTTATGCCAACACATCTGCCAGTTAATATATTTTGCCAGTGAGACCATATCAAAATGTGGGGATGTATGGCCTGGTAACAGAGCTTGTGGTACAGTGAGGCATTAGGCCTCTCTGGATGAGAATACTAAATGCCCCTCTCCCTAAACTGCCAATCCCAGGATTCCATAGGACAGAACCAAGTTAAAATAGAATAATGGTGCCATGATTGGGCAGTGTGAAAGGGCCACTAAATTTGAACTGAATTAACTAATAGTACCCAACCCAGTGAAGAGTTCTCTCACGAGTTAGATCACCCAACGATCCTCTGCTGGCTATGTTCAGAAGTGGTAGAGTTAGTAGTACCGTTCCTACCTAGAGGAGGCCTCCTTGGACAAGAAAAAGGAAGAAGAATGGCAAAAGAAAAGGTCTCAGTTGGAGCCAGAGGAGGTCTCAGTTGGAGCCAGGTCTCTCTCAGGCAACTCCTGCACACCAAGAAGAGGATATAGAGGCACTTTACCTAGTAGAGCATTGTAAATTAAAATGCCAAGAGCTAAGGGTCAGGAAACATCCTGTTATTCTCTAAATGGAAGACACAAAGCTAATGAAGCCAGCCAGGTCAATTTACTGCTGGCTATAAATTAGCTCAGCCAAGGCTATTCCGCTGCTGCAGACAGACAGACGGTTCCAACATTTTCTGGTGACTGACATTATCTCTGACCATTGGTGCGTTGCATGTTGTGTGCCTTCAAATCATTACCTACTTATGCTGACTCTAAGGTGAAACTATCACGGGGTTGTCTGGGGCTGAGAGTGTGTGATGCACCCAAGGTCACCCATTGGGTTTCCATGGCTGAGTGGGGAATCAAACCCTGGTCCTCACGGTTGTCGTCCAGTGCTTAGACCATTACACCATACTGGTTCTCTCCGTTGGCATCTATTTCAGCTTAACCTTTTTGGCAACAGCCTTCTCAGCTTTGGACTCAGTTCAAGACTTCTTCTCACATTTGGACCACGAACTGCCTGGACTACACTTCTGTTTCCAAATGAAAGCCTATGTAAGCTCTGGAGCTTGCTTGGTTTCCCCCATCAGTTCTTGCAGTTGGGAGGTGCACTTACCTGGGCACTAGCCAGCATTAAACAGGCCACAGATTGGTAAGACAGTCAAGTGGTACCCATCCACATGCTAAGAGCAATGTTAATGATTTAAAAAGCCAAAGCTGCAGAATGAAAAGCTGAAGAAGATCATTAAATTGTATTCGTTGTTTAAAAGCCTCAAGACATCTGGATCTGGTCATTTCAGAGGCTTGGTATGGGGCTAGATTGACAGTTTGTCAACAGCCACCATCTGGATGTAGCACAAGGCTGTTCTTATGTAGTCCTGGCATATGGGTCCTGCCATCAACCTAAAAATATTTGTCATTTCAGATGATTGATACAGTATTCTCAACTCCATATTTCCTGTAAAATGTTACAGTTTCCCAAGCTAAGCCTTAGGTAAGTGTGTTGCAACATCACATCCAAGGATGTACATTTTAAAAAATAATCCATTAATGTGCTGTCTGCCATGCCCTTTGCTTCATTTAGAAAGTTACGACTGTCAATCTTTAATCAGAATTTCCAGTTACCAGTCTGCGATTGTGGCACACAAGCCCTGTAAATTCTGTGCAGCAAGCAACAGCAGAAGCCAGCTTGATGTTTCATGAGCATCTAGTGAAGACCATCCTACATCCCTAAATAAGTATGAAAGTGACTGTTTCTATTTCATGAAGTTGCCTACTTCTATACTCTAGCACAAGTTTTGCTCTAAGGATAATTGCTTACACAATGTTCTTCCCTCTCCATGTCATCAAGACAGTACACTCCTAAATTAACATCCTCATGTTGGCAGCTCATAAGCCTCCTATTTCCACCATAAATAAGGGTTGAAGCTACATTCAAATAAAAATTCCTTCCCTTTCACACAACGTCCTTCATTACAAAGTTCAGCAGTAGACTTCAGAGAAACAGAGAAACAAAGAGTCCAGACAATGCCTAAGGCCATAATTTTCATCTAACATACTAAACAGAGTTTGGAAAGTTTCTTTTAGGAAAGTTATTAAGTCAAATGTTATCATTTCAGCACAGTGCAATGGTTTCAGTATTGGTTTATGACTCTAAAGACCAAGGTTCAAAACCCTACTCTGCAACTGAATTCTACTCGGTGACCTTGGGCAAGTCATACACTCTCAGCCCTGGAGGAAGGCAATGGCAAACCCCCTCTGAACAAATTCTTGCCATGAAAACCCTATGATGGGGTCAATTTAGGGTTGCCATAAGCAGTGATGTATTTAAATCTCTACCTTCAAGTCTCAAGTCAAGTCTCAAGTGCTTGAAGACACTTTCAAGTCAAGTCTCAAGTCCTTGAAGACAATTTCAAGCCAAGTCCCAAGTCTGGGAGCCAACTTTATACCCCAACCTATATTCCAGAATTTTTGGACAGAGTCAAATAAAGTCAGTTTTAACAATTTAACCAGTCAGCCCTCCACATTTGTGATTTTACCATCTGTAGCTTCAGAAGTGGGGAATAGGATCCTTCTTACTCTCTCTTCCCAAAGCTGGAAGCTTTTGTGCCAATGCATAAAATGCATTGTGCCAATGCATAAAAGAGTCTGCAGCTTCAGAAGTGGGGAATAGGTTCCTTCTTACTTCCCATTTCCAAAGCTGGATGCTTTTTCAGAAGTGGGGAATAGGATCCTTCTTACTCTCCTTTAGAAGGACAGATCCTTCCACCTCAAGCCCGTTGCCTAACACCTTTGTGGTTTCCCTCTGAGAAATGCACCCTGCACTCTGTGGGTGACTCTCGTCTTCTGCTCTTAGGAAATGTTTTAGCAGGCTCCTCCGATATGCAGCAGGGTCAGGCTGCTGAGCAGATCTCAAGGCTGCCTCAAGTCCATTGCCTAACCTGTTTGCTGTTCCCCTCTGAGAAATGCACCTACAATTAAGGCTTGAGACAGATTGTCATGTGAACAGTAGGCAAAAAGAGATGGAAGTATTGTTCAAAGTTGTAAGGTTTCTGGATGAATGTGTTATGTTATTGAACCAAGGGCAGCAAGTCAGTCATTAAAAATATATGAGTCTCGAGTTGAGTCGGTGCATCATTTATTGCCAAGTCGAGTCCGAATCAAGTCACTGAAGTGACTTAAGTCCGAATTGAGTCCGAGTCAGTCGACTTGAATCTACATAATTGGCCGTAAGTCAGAAATGACTTGATGGCACACAACAACAGCAAGTTACAAACCCCACCTAGTGGATGGTTGCTATTATAGTTTCAGTTTTAAAAAGCAGAACTTTTTTTGATTCTTGAAAGAGTTTTTGTTTCTATTCCCTTGTTTTTTTAAAAAAAGACATCTGAATACTAGAAGGTCCTGGCCTGTCGTACAAATACACTTTTCTTCCTACCACCTCATCATCACTTAATAGACTATGAGGCACAGCACAAGGCAGCAGCTAAACCATGTGATATTTCTCCTCCACCATTTAGTGAGACCACATCATATAACTGAAAAGATACATTTACACCACAGAAGGAGAGACAGTGACTCTCACTGAGTTACAATAATTGTGTAATGTAGCTATACCTTCATTTTCCAAAGGAATTAGTTATTTGTAGCTAGTTACTTTCAAGCTCTGACATTAAAGCCATTTTTTAAAAAACAGACTTTTTGAAATCAATATGCATTCTGATTTTTTAACATATCAGGGCTGTCATTTTGGCAGCTGGAAGTGAACCTGCAGAACATAGTTTGGGGAAGGACTGCTTATTTATCTCATTTATGTGCTGCCTTTCTCCTGGAGTGGGACCCATGGCTGCTCACCAAAAGCAGCAGCTAAATTAATCACATTAAAACGATAAGCTGTAGAAAGCATGCAACGGTTAAAATAAAGCCCGTGCATGCACACACAAAGCCCCATTGTCAGCAATTATACATTAAAAGCCTGATTAAACAATAAAGTCTTTGTGTGCTGATGAAAGAGAGGAAGGGGGGCAGCCTAGCCTACCATGGAGGGAAATTCCACAGAGTGGGAGAAGCCACTGAGAAGGCTCACTCCCGTGTCCTCACCAAGAGAGCCCGTGATAGTAGCAGGACAGAGAGAAAGCACACCACGCCCCTGGTTCTTAAGACTCTGGAAGGTTCTTATATGGAGATATAGCCTTTCAAACAGTCAGTACCTAATCCATATAGTGACCTTGGATGTCCTGGTTTGAAACAGACAAGTCCGAATAGCAGGGTGCAACTGGCCAAAGTCAACACCAATAAAGCCTAAATCAATAGACAGATCAGACAGTGAGCAGCCAAAGTCAATGCATGGGAAACAGAGCCAAGGTCACAAAGTTCTACTGGAAAGTCAGGAAAACCAAGTGAAGAAGGATCCAAAGCCCACATATGATAGCTGTCCAAGGTCAGATTTCAGTGAAGCAAAACACAACAGGAGTTCAAGTATCACATTGGTTTCAGCAGTTTCTGCAACCTCAGAATGAGGCTCTTGTTTTTACATAGGGGGTATCAGAACCCTCATCCAAATCTACAGCAGTTTGTTAGAGGCTTCCAACAGAAACCTTTCTTGTCAAAAATCCTTTACTCTCAAGAAGATCCTTACTGTAGCCAAGCACTTCTTCTGGGCATCACAGTTCTATCTTGCTGCCAGACATGTCAGAGTTCTCAGGGGCTTGAAACTGGGTCTACCACTCTTTTTACTACCAAGCTGTCTTCATCTCTCCAGAGGGCCCAGACTTTGGCTCTGATCGGGCCCAAAGGTCTGACAGTTCCTGCAGATATCTGCTTGGGATCCTCATTTGAAGAAAATTCATCCAGTGAGGGAGTGACAGGCAGCAGAAGAGAGTACTCAACCTTTCCTCTGGCAACCGGTTTTCCCCTGAAATCCCTCTTGCAGATGTTTTTCCTCACTTGACTAGGAAAACTGAGGCCAGGCTGGTAGGAAAACTGTTGGAAAAGATATTCCAAAGGAAAACAGTGGCCAGCAAAGGAAAAGATTAAATGCTCCTCGCTTCCAGCAACTTCTCTTCTCTTGTAAAAGCCTCATCCTCGCTAGAGGTAATAGAGATATAAAGAATATTCACAAATCTTCTCATCCTCAACAAGAAAAATTTCATGGCCTCAATGGAAAAAGTGTCACTGCTACAAAAAAAAATGGCCACATGTTTGTTTTCTTTTCTGACATTGTTTGTACAAAAATGAAGGGGAAAAAACCTACATGAAATATTCATAAAAGCTCCAATTAAAAGTTTGAAATCTTGTCCAAGAAGGAAAAAGGTTTTGAAATTTTTCATTCTCATAGAGAGAATAAAATACACAAAGGTCTAAATCTCCAGGAGGTAAATATGGAATTGGATACTCATGTTGTTAACAAACGTGTAATTATGACTGCAATCTTGCCCACCTGAAAATAGGCATACACCCCATTAATAACAATAGGAGTTTCTATTAGGAATTTGGGAAGAAGACACAGTTGTGTATAAGAAACAACATAAATTGGTCCAACATATGCTATTAACAGCAAGTGTCCCGTCCCAGGCAGACAAGGCAGACCAGACATCAGTTAGCAAAGCAGCAGGCAGAGCTTACTGACAAAGGCAAGAGCAGGGGTAATACAAACAAAGTTCAAGTTCCAAAGCAAAGAAATCCACAAGACAAAGACAAATCGTCGTCAAACAAGCAGAGGTCCAAGATAGTCAGGAGTAAAGAGAACACAGCACAAGGCTTCTGTTACTCCCGCTATGGCACTGTCAGTGAGGACTCCTAGATATCATTTTGATATCAAACAATTCGGCCTTAGCTTGACCATTCTCCAGCCACCCCACTCCACGTGTTTGCAAGGTTCTCTGGACAAGCACGGACAGAGTGTGGCCGCTAATGGTTTTACATTCCAGACCCCATTGAGGCCAGCAACTCAAGCCTTGCTCGTAGCTTCAGGGAACTTCCATCTGCAAACTTCACAATAGCGGCACGGCTCTCAGCCAAGCCTTTCCTTTATGTTGGGCCATCAACGCTACTGTCATCAAGAGTAAATCCAATCATGTAAACTTGACCTTTGCCAAATCCTTTGTCTAGCGCTAAAACTCCTTTTGTTCTCACCTGGCTTGCCATAGCCGGGAGGCACAAACTCCCCTATAAAAACCACTCATTTCCAAACGGTCTTCGGACTTCTTTGGACTTCCATCCCGCCTTGCTGCCGGTTGTCTAAGGAAACTCCCCTCAGCTCCCCACGCTGAGCTTTCTTCCCCAGAACCTCGTTTCTCTCCAGGACTACGAGACCAGGTGTCGTATTGCCTTTCCCAAACAAGCTCCCGTTTCTATTTCGCAGTTAGTTTATGTTCTGTCCTACGTGTTTCTTGTCTTTAATAAAATATTGCTTGTTGTTTTGAAAACCTTGTCTAGCCGCTCTCTGACCCACCGCTGTATACATAGGGTTAAAGATCTTGCTAAAGTTACCCTGCCTCTCGCTTAGCCAAGAGAGTGCTCCAGCTAAATTCCCCCAACTTGTGTTTTTATTTGGCAATCTGGGCACCCCTCCCAGGACCCCCCAACACACAGGGTAACACTTCAACCACCAGGAAGATCAGTTATCAACCCTGAGAGGGATGGACTAGCTGTCTACCTTTTATCCACTAATGATGTTGCCACAGGTGTTCCCTCATTGAGGTTTGTTATTTAAACAAGCTGAGCAGCAGAGCCCCTCTTTCTGGTGTCCTCTCTCTCTCTCTCTCTCTGTTGCCTTGTCTTCTGATATTTGTTCCTTCTGCTCAGGCCTCTGCTGTTGGTTGTTATCTTCCACTGAACAAGCTTCTGGGGAAACTTCTGCCTCAGATTCAGAATCCTCCTCCTCGCTATCAGGGTCTCCAAGGCAGGGCATGACAGCAAGACCGATATATGCTAAGTACTGGAAAAAGCCAGACTTATCTACAGTGGATGAATGGTTAAGTAGATTGATGGGAATAGTTGAAATGGACAATTTAACATACAGGTTAAAAGGCAAAGCTCAAAATGAATTTGCATCTGAACAGAAACGGTTGATTGATTTTTTTTAAAGAAGAATGAGAGCAAACTGATCACTATAGCATTTTAAGGTTAAAATTTCAAAATTTATGTTATTACATGGGAAGTATGAAACTCGAATTTAAAGTTATACTTTGTTGCTTGAATAACTTATTCTTTATCACTTTATAATTGGATGGTGATTACTATTAATTGTGGATGTTTATTATTATCATATTGATTAAGGATTATTATTATTAGTTTTTTATAATACGTAGTTGAAGGATTACTATCATAGAATAATATTATATTATTAGAATCAAACAAACATTAGAATATAGAAATTATACAGAATACAGAATAGGTTAGTAGTGATATAACTTGTTAATTTAATTAATTAGATTATGGCATTTTCCACACACAGTTATTAAGGCGGGCCAATGCGTCTTGCCACGGAGGTCTCCTGCACATTGGAATGGACAAGGTTCAGTTTAGTTACCTTCATTCCACAAGTAATTCTGACTAAACGTGCCCCCATGTGGTGGTAAAGCGCACTATTTGAAAACCAGAAGAAATCGGTTTTCCAATTTTCCAGATCGATCCGATTCGTACTTTCACAGTGGTGCAGATACATACATTCACACCAATGCGAATTGGTGGTCAGGGGAGGGCTCATGGGAGGGGCCAGGGGTAGTATGGACTTACGCACATATGCAATGATGTACTAAACCATGCAAAAAAAAAAAAAGGCCAATCACAGCCAACAGGGCGGGGTGAGGGGAGTAGTGGGAGTGGACACGGTGGAGGCAGTGTGGATTCATGAATTCGCACTCCTCCGAATCAGAATGGAACATACGCAGTAGCTGTGCGAAAGGAAATGAGGGAAAGTCCGCCTTGTTTCGAGCCCAGAAAATCCAGTAAGAAACAGCATGAACTGATTCACCAGCCTCATGCGGAAAGAGCCTATATGTATGTGGATAAGTAATAAAATAAGGCAAATAAGTGTTTAATAATATGTGATCACTAGCAACAATTAGTTATTTTTTAAGGTTGAAGTTAATACTAAGGTTTAAGTGTTTAAGTACAATGAACTGTATGCAACAGGGCAGGAACCAACTTTTTTAGTTATTTGTGGTAATGTAGTTTTGTTGTTGTAATTAGGTGTTTTTTTAATGGGGATTGTTAGTATTACTAGAATTATTAGTATTGATTGCATTGATTGTCTGTGTTTTAATTTGTGTTTTGATTTTGTTTGAAGTCTGTGTACATTGGATGTATTTGTTTTGCTGTTTTCTTACTGTTTTTAGTGTTTTATTTGTATTTAATAAAATAACATTTTAAAGAAATCAATCAATCAATGGAAGTTGTTTCTAAATAAGCATGTATAGGATGGACTGCAAATATGCTCCATATGTCAGTTCTATAAAATACATGATATTTAGAGATGTGATACTTATGTACAGGAAGGTTTTCTTGATGCCGTCACAACAAAATGTCCAATTGGAAACAATCCTCAAAAGAAGTTTTAAATATAATGAGTATCCTTCAAAAGTCCCATTTGATTTCAACATGAAAGTGGAGGCTGTGCTTATATCCAATCCATATCATCTGATTATTATTTATAGCGTGTAATTAAGAATAATGAAAAGACCTCCCTACAGGCTTATAATCTAAATTAGAAAAAAATGCAAGGATGGGCAGAAATATTTATTAATTACTTATAGCATGTACACCCCTTTTCTAGGAAGTTTCTAAAATGTCCTACATATCAATAAAAAAAAAGAAGTGTCCTTGCCTTCAGGACTTACAGTCTAAAAAGACACCACACAGAAAGAAAAGGGATGGAAAGAGAAGAGGAATCAAGAAACTTTGGATACAAATTTTTACTGTTATGATGTTCATCAGCTTGGTGAAATGGCTTTTAGTGATGCCACAGTGAAGCTGGCTTCTCAGGAGGGCTCATACCAGCCTTTTTCCTCAGTCCTGCAACACGATTGCTGGATGACATTAGTGTAGTGGGTCCTCCACATTCGTAGGAGTTAGGGGCACAGGACCCTCATGAAAGAGGGAAAACTGTGAATATTGTAAGCACCCCCGAACAAGATGAATACTATAGACTCCCTTCCACTCACTCCATTTCCCACTTTGCCATTGCAATGCCTCAGCTAGATTTTAAAGCCCCCACTCCCACAGATCCAGCTCCTCACCACACTCCTTCTGCTCCCCCTTCCTCTCTTGTCTTCTGTCTTGTCAAAAGCACTAGCCCCTCACTTTGGCCATTTCCGCACGGGGTGAGGGAATCACCCTGTGACGCTACTCACCAGACTTTTGGGCTCCCCAGTCTGGTCCACGTGTCTTCGGAGCAGTGCATGGTCGCTGCTCTGTACTACTCTGGGAACTAAAATGGCAGCTTCTGGGTGGTCGAGGGTCTCGACCAACCCCTGAAGCTCGCCAGCCTAAAGCCCGCCCCCGGCAGACTGCAGGCTCACACCAATGCGAGCCTGTGAATCTGCATAAGGGAGCAGGCTCGCAGTGGCGCGCTCCGTGCTTTTGAAAGACCTGTTTTTAGCGGTCTTTCAAAAGCACGCTGGACAACCACTTGGGGTTGTTCCAGAGTGGGCTGGGGTGCAGATCTACGTTAAGTAGGTCCAACCCAGTCTGCTCCCAGGTGCAGATGTTCTCCCTGAAGGACACTCTGCCCCATGTTGAAAACCCCATGTGGAAATGGCCTTTCTTTCCATCTTGCTAACACCAAGCCTCAGCCACACTTTAAACCCCTTACCAGTCCATGGGCCTCTTCACTCTACTCCTCTTTCTCTCAATCTTCATCTCAACCTCCTTTTACCTTAGCCAAATCTTGCAATCCTTCAAGTCCATCCACTCCTTTGCTTCACTCTCCTTCCTCTCAAGCCTCCTTTATTCTCTTTTCACCTCAGACAGATTTTAAACCCCTTTAACTCCATCCACTCATTCATCCCATTCCTCTTCCTCTCAATCCTCCAAGAGATTGAGAGGAGGATTGGGAGGAAGAGGAATGGGGGAAGAGGTCAATGGGCTGGGAAGAGCTTTAAAATCTTGACTCAGGAAAGGCGAGAAAAGACTCGATGGTCTCCCATTGTTGGCAGGAGAGGAGACAGAGAGAGGAGGAGGTGAGAAGGACAAGATTTTTTCTAATTAAGTGTGGTGGCAGGTTAAGACACACAATGTTTTGTTTTTTCCTATCTTTTTTATTTGATGGCTTTTTTGTTATTTTTTGTTTTCTGTCTTTTTTCGTTGTTATTTATATGTGTGTATGTATCATCAAAAATAGAATTGATTGACATTATGTTTAGTATGTAAAAGCATTTTTGAACAATAAAATTAAAAAAAAACAGTCTCATAGTGTGAGCTGAACATGAGTCAGCAGTGTGATGCAGCAGCCAAGAAAGCCAATGTGATTCTTGGTTGCATCAATAAGAGTATGCTGTCTAGATCAAGGGAGGTAATGGTACCACTCTATTTTGCATTGGTTAGACCTCATTTGGAATACTACATCCAGTTTTGGGCACCTCAATTCAAGAAGGATATCGACAAGCTGGAGCATGTCCAGAGGAGGGCAACCAAAATGGTGAAGGGTGTGGAAGCCATGCCCTATGAGGAGCGGCTTAGGGAGCTGGGTATGTTTAGTTTGCAGAAGAGAAGGTTAAGAGAGGACATGATAGCCCTATTTAAATATTTGAAGGGATGTCATGTCAAGGAGGGGGCAGGACAAGGAGCAATGGATTCAAGCTGCAGGAAAGGAGATTCCACTTGAACCTCAGGAAGAACTTCCTGACGGTCAGAGCTGTCCGGCGGTGGAATATGCTGCCTCAGAGTGTGGCGGAGTCTCCTTGTTTGGAGGTTTTTAAGCAGAGGCTGGATGGCCGTCTGTTGGGAATGCTTTGATGGATGTTCCTGCATAGCAGGGGGTTTGACTAGATGGCCTCTGTGGTCTCTTCCAACTCTATGATTCTATGTAATACCAAATGTGCCTACTTGGTATTATAAATTATATATGTTAAAAAGAATGGAAAGTTATTTTATGACTAACTTCCTCCCACCACAGTTGTGGGGTGGACCGTTGCAAATTTGATTATTGAGGTGCCCGCTTGCCTCCCCCTCATTCTCCCCTCCCATTCCCTTGCCTTTTGCCTGGGTCTGTGGTGCCTTCCTTCTCTGCCAGTAGGCAAAAGGCAAGCAAATTGAAGGGGGAGTGCCAGGTGTGGGGTGCGCTCAAGGAAGGTGTAGGCAAGCCTCCTCCCCCTTTTCCCCCTCCCATTTCCTTGCCTTTTGCCCAGGCACATGGAAGGAAGGCAGTGTCCCCAGAGAAAGGGCATGAGGATGGGACGGGGAGAAGGAGGGGAGGCACATGTGCACCTTCTCTGTACACAAGACTGCCCCTTTTGATTCCCTTGTCTTTTGTGCAGAAGGAAGGCAGGACACGGCAAGAGAATGGGAGAGGGAGAATGGGGAAAGACACACATGCACCTTCTCCACATGCAGGGCTGCACATCACACTCTCAGCCCCAGAAAATCCTGTGATAGGCTCTCTTTAGGGTCGCCATAAGTCAGAAATGGCCTGAAGGCACACAACAACAACAACAACAACAACAACAACAACAACAACAACAACAACAACAACAAAGATAGAAGGCAGTTGAAAAAGAAGACGACTGCATTACAGGTGGATTGATTCAATCAAGGAAGCTACAGCCCTGAGTTTACAAGACCTGAGCAGATATCAGAGCAAGGTGTCTTGGAAGTCTCTTGTTCACAGAGTCACTGTAAGCCAAAGTCAATTGGACATCCATTAATAACAACAAAATGAAGAGCAGATGTTTACTGGACTGAGGCTTTTCTGCTCTCTGACATCATTTGACCATCATAAATTATTTGCATTGACAACCTCCTAAGTATCAGCTCTGAAACAAAAATCTAGGAATTCTATACACTATGTATCTGGTCTATACCTGGATTAAAGGACACTAATATTTCTAGTCCTTTAAAATTATTTGATTTTCTTGGATGCAATCCCATTTACATTGTATAATTAATACAATGTCACATTTTTGCTCATCTAAATGAGAAATTAAATTGCTATAAGCTTGCATACAGTGGCTTCTTAACTTTCACGAGGGTTTGGAGCACAGAATCCTCAGGAAAGTTAAAAGGAAAAAAAGAATAATCCCCCCAAGTGATTGCTCCCCCTCCCATTGCCTTACCCTTTGCCTGGGTGCATGTGCCTTCCTTCCTCACATCCAGGCAAAAGGCAAGCAAATGCCCAATGTCACCCAATGGGTTTCAGTGGCCAAGTAGGGAATCAGTGGCCCAACACTCAAACTACAACACCATGCTGGCTCTCCCTTCTACCTACCAAGCGTTACACTGCATGTGATAGGGGTGGAGTCAGAGACTATTGGATCTTTGCAGCACGGCCCAGCCTCCCACCCTCAAATCCAGTATGAGACTTCTCTAGTCATCTCAGAGCCAAATAGATTCCCCCCATCCCTATTTTACTTCGTTTTGCTTTTCCCTACCATGTATTGTATCTGCAGGACTTTGACAATTGGCTTTAGGTGGGGGTCATTAAATGGGCTTTCACCTGGCAGGGAGAGAATATAAATAAACACCTTTGGTACTCTTTTGGTGACTCTGAAAATCCCCCCTTATAAAGTTCTGGGGTTGGGCAAGGAGGTTAACCCTTGAGGTTAACCTGGGATCTGGGCTCTCACTTCTACAGTATCAGGGTTCAAATGGGAGTCTGGTAGATTATCTTCCAATCAAAGCTGGCCAAGGAGCAACCCATAGTATTTTGTTTGCCCATGAAGGTGAGGTGTTTCAGGCCTTAACAACTTCTTCAGGCTGAAAAGGTTGTCAAGAGGTTGACACCTGGCCTCAGTTGAACCTGCACCAGGTTGCTCCCCTGTCTTGACTCACTTCCAGGCTAACGCAACGCAAATAGGTTAGGTCAAACAAAATGGTCCTTATTTAACTCAAACTTCTATGTCTGGTCTCATTATTCCTTACTTTTTTATTTTAAGATGTGGCTTCCCTGTAAACCTTTTCATTATTTAAGCCTTGGAAATGCTAAATGTGTTTCTTATTTCAAATCCAAATCTCCACTTAATGCAAACTTCTGAGGTGTATGCAGTTCCTCTCACAGTGCAGTCTCAGTTTGCAAGTAGTAAATTAATGAACAGCAGATTATGATGTAAATTGTTTGTACTCACTCGAACATTGTAAATCTCTAGCTGAGGCAGAGGTTTCCTTCACTGCTCAAGATGGGCCATCAAAGGTCCTCTTATTCATGTTGTAAATCCTTATTTGGAGAAGCTTCTGTCTGGTTGATCTGATTGAATCTTTTCAGATTCTTCAGCTTTGCAGAGGGGAATGCTGTAAACATCTAGGCTTACAGAAAGCTTCCCAATCTCAAACTGTTACCTACCTACAGAAGGACACACAACACAGATGAGGAGATAGATACAATACCTTGCCACAAACCTAGATGCCAACTCTGCACACACATCTACTTGGGAAACGTAATCAAAGGTCCTAATCATACCACCCACAACATTAGAGGTATATTCATTTGTTCATCCTCTAATATGATATATGCTGTCCTCTGCCAATAATGCCCTTCAGCACTCTATATTGAGTGAACAGGGCAGTCCCTGCACCAAAATATAAAAGGACATAAATCAGACACTAGGAATGGAAATACACAAAAACCAATTGCAGAAGACTTAGTCAGACTGTCTTCCTGGGCATTCCATCTCAGAACTCAGACCAGCAGTCCTTGGAAAAGGAGGAGGAGGAGGGAGGAGGAGGAGGAGGAAACAGCAGAATTGGAACATATCCACAAACTCAGTCCACCAACAGTGTAAAGTGACAATAGTTTCCTAGCACACTACACATAACACAATACTAGGTAATGCCCGAGCCTCATGAGGGATCTCTTGGCCAGTTTATCACAACTCTTTTCTGGTCCCCAACCAGCATCTCACCTTGGCTTTATCAAACATCTTTTTAGAAATACTAGGGACGGATGTTGGAAATGTGATAGAGATATAAGTACCTTTTTCCACCAGTGGTAGAGGTGCCAGAATGTTAAAAGATCCTGGAGATTAAAATGTTCCAAAATGCAAAAAATATTGTGTTTGAACATTGATTTAAAACCAGAATCCTTTTTTGCTGGGCATTTACCACATGGCTAAGGATCTGGAAGGAAAATTAGAGAAACTGATCTGGCATATGGTAACAGCAGCAAGAACTGTTCTTGCCAGACATTGGGAAAAAAAGATCCTATACCAACTGAGACAGAATGAATGGAGAAGTTGGTAGAAGTTGCAGAAATGGATAAACTCAGCTGTATGTTAGAAAATAAACCTTACAGTAAATTTCTTAAGATCTTGTGACTGTTGTCAGAATATTTACAAATTAAATTAAGGAATGCCCATTATTTTAGAGGGAAAACTGGTTGAGATTTAGGTCTATAAGCAGGAATTTATGAGTTTAGGAGCTGGTAAAGGTATTCAGTTACCCACGATAATGATTCTTCTTAACTATGAAACTAAGAAAACTTTCTTTTGCATATAGATTGTTGATTACACATATTGATTGTTGAATGAATATCGTTTAGTGACTATTGACTGACTATATGGTAAACGTTATATATTCAATTCTATATATGATTGAAGTTGTTACGATTATATATGGCATTCCTGAAAGTGAATTGTTAATTTGATTATAGAGGAAGATTTCCTTACATTTATTTACCTGAGATTATCTGGAACTTTCAAGATGCAGACTCATCTCATATTTGTTTGAAAGGTGGTTTAATCATAAACTGTAACAATGAGCTGTTTCTTCATCAGCGGGGAACTCTTCTTAATGGTAAATGTTTAGTGTGAGTGTAGACATTCCAGACTCAACAGTAACCGACAATAGGAGGCTCTAAATAGCTAGGTTTTAGGAATATTTAGTTATAGTAATTGTTGTGTGTTAGTACACTGTTACTGTCAGTTTATTGTATATTATGTGGATTATGTATAACATTCTGTTGTTAGAAAAAAATTCTTCACTATTTACTTTATTATCCAGTCCCCCCGCCAATTTGTTCCCTCATGGTTTGTCAACATTGTCTTTTTTTGTGTTTATGTTTTTTCTCTGTCTGTTTTAATAATAAAAATAAAAAGGAAATATCTTTCTTCCTGTCTTTGTCTCCCAATGACCATTGTCACCTCATCGATATACCCACAAGTTTCACATTTCTATTGCTGTTCACACACAACTAGCTCATTCATAGCTATAAAGGTCTGTACCTACACACCTAACTCCATGCATCTGATGAAGTTGAGCTAAGTCTCCAAAAGTTTATGCTACCAACTTCTTTCTCTCACCATGTCTCAAAAGTACAACCAGAACCCTTTGCATACTGATTCAGACTAAGATTTCTTTGATTTCTACAGACTGATCATCACGCTAAAATTAATTTGCATTTGCAATTTGCATTGCATTTGTCCTTTTTGAGAAATTCTGAGATTTACAAACAAACCCTACCTGCCATAATCAGAAGGAAAGGCAATCTTTCATCCTCATTAGAGTAGCACAATGCCTTGAATTAACCAGTTACATATGATACATTATTGGCAATTAATTCCTTTTCACAATAATTGAGGCATAACTAAGTTACATTACCATCATATCATAATAAAGGATAACTTTACTTCTTTCGTAGTGTTACTTTAACAGGGTTAAGTTGTTCTCATGGCCACAGAGGGTAGATTCACAATTTAGGTGTGCTCTCTGATGAGTACCGGTAATTTGATGTGCACTCTGATTTGAAAAAGGGGAGCCTGATGGGTTATTTGAAAGGGAAAAAAAACACTCGAAGTAATAATTTTAGTTGTTTTTGAGTAATAAAAAATGAATGAGCTACTTTTAAAAAACCTGAAGGTATAAAGGCAATGTACTAGACAGCAAAAATAGCATGTGCTGTTAATTCCCCCTTTTTTTATGCTTCTAGTTCAAAAACACTGTTGAATAATTGGATTACCTGTTACAGAACTTATATAATATGCTGGCCCTTTCACCCCATCATATAGCCAACATAATAATTCTGACAACCCACTTTCCTATTTGTTGTTTTGTACACGAGATCTCTACACCACAGAGAATCTATCATTTAACACCAAAGAGAGATGTTTGGATGAATACTTCCCTTAGACAAGCACCTTGCTTTTGAACTGTTTCATAATATTTTCAAAAAAATTTTTGATATACAATAAAAATTTAAACAAAACAGTAAATACAGAATGAAAGAAAAACAGAAAATAAAGAAAAAGAAAAAAGAAATAGCTAAAGAATAAGAATTACACTAGTTTTCTGGATCCACTTCCCCTACAAATACCCTCCTTCAGGATAACTAGTCTCTGATACACTGTGATCTTACCTTTCTAGATAAATAAAGGAGAGTTGGTAATTACTCGGGCCTTCCTCGCAGAAGCATGCAGATTAGATAACAACTGGATGCATTCCAGTTTCCTGACAATTCTGTAGTTCTGTCCATTTTTTGAAAAGTGAAAGAAGAATCTAGACAAGCGATGAGGCAGCTCTAAGCATACCAGGTGAGCATGCCCTGCACAGTCCTCCATATGACTTACAAGTTTTGTTTGCTCTTATCTCTGATCAATGATCAGAAATAAAAGGCTATTTAAAGCCCGGAAAGCTGTTCCATGGCATTAAGCTGCACTTTGCAGCCCAAGAAGTTCTAGCACTGAGCTCTGTTTTGCAGTTTGGGAAGCTGTAAACTGTATGGCCTTTCATAAAAAGGGCCACACTAAAGGGTAGGAAAAAAGTGGCAGCATCTCTCAGGTTATATCCTATGCCAAGATATAACATACACACTTATACACATGCACACACTGTGAGAGTGCATTCAAAGCACTGGGTATTTTAACCTGGCTTCTGAATGAGTTCTTCTTAGCAGCCAGTCTCTCTGACTTGACAAGTAATTAGCACTGTGTTTATTATATCCAAATATGGCTTTCTTCAGCATTGACAATGGAAGACTGGAAGTATCCAGATTTTGAGAGCAGATTCTTTGTAAAAGCCAACTCTTACTTGACTGCAGCTTCAAAGGTTCCTGCTGCTCAAAGCAGCTAGGGGCCTTTGCTATTATCTTTTATCTCTCTTCTTTGCCTTCTCCTCTATTTCCATCATTAGCAAGTTGTCTCATTTACAAATGTCAAAATTACTAAAAGTTAGTCTTTTAGCAGCTTTTGGACATATTTTTGTTCATTTTCTTATTTTATTTGTACTGGATTACTGTGATGATCTGTGATGATCTCCCCTCAGCCACTTTTAAACTTGACTCATTTCTTCTGCTGCTGCCCAGCTGAATATCTTTTTGCATACAAACATAACAATGCTTCATTTCTGTTTACTGGACATCTTTTTCATTTTGCATTCAGTTTAAGAGTCTGTTAAATACTTCTATATATATTCTTTTCCTCACTCCTGCTGTTCTCATACCTCTGATTTCTCCACAGTCTCCCTTTCAGACATGGCACACTTCCCTTTCTTTGTTGCTTATTAAACTCTGTATCTCTTCCTCTGAGAGTCACTGCGGTTTGCGTGTCAGACACTGGGAGACCAGGGTTCAAATCCCTGCTCTATGATGGAAACCCACTGGGCTGACACTGGGCAAATCACACTCTCTCAGCCTCAGAAAAAGGCCCCCACTGAACAAATTCTCCAAGAAAAACATATGATAGATTTACTTTTGGATTACCACATGTCAGAAACAACTTTAAGTTACACAACAACAGACTTCCAGGTCGCAATGGCACCATGTAGCCCGGTGTTTTAGTGAGCAGTGTTAAGGAAGAGGCACCGGATGAGGCAGGAGCTGATCTGACACATTGGAAACCAGTTAAAATTGCCTCCTTATCATGGAAGACTCAGAGGGTGAACCACAGGGTCTGGATTCCTGATTCTGGCATCTAGGGGACACAAAATGTGCCCCTGGAAATGTGGTTGATAGGAGGAGACCAGGACAGCACACAAGCCCCGTTGTGTACCTGCAGACATTTTTTGGAACTGGCACTGCAAAACCAACTCTCTTAAACTCCTAATAATTACAAAATCGTACATCTATGGAAGCTCCCCAGCTGATGAGAACAACTAACTTAATTGCTATTACTTCTGCAACCTCTCCTTAAGTGAAACTTTTTTTAATTAAACTTTTTTTAATTAACAATGACACCATAACAGTAGAACTGAGTTATATAAAAACTGTGAAAACCTCTGAATGCATTGGCAATTTTAGAATCTTTCACTCCCTCAATACTTTTTGATGAATTCTTTTTAATTTAAAGAACTGAAGGATTTAAAGTCTCTAACAAGTCCTAACTGTGGGAAGAAAAGGTTGTTTACCTTTTGCTGATAAGCTCAAGAATGCTGAGGCCAGGAGGAAAACAGGAAATAAAGTGAATATGAACTCAGGGCGACGAGTTTCACCTTGCTGGAGATTGGATCTTGTATTGTGGCTAGAGAGAACTGAATGGAGACATGCACTGACCTCTACAGGTGAAATAACTACAATTAAAAATATTTTTTCAAGTAAAGAGTTTAACAGCTGTCAAAATGGCTTCAGGACTGAGACACAAGCAGATGCAAGCAGCAAATTTGCAAAGAAGAGTATCAATTGAGCAACTGAATTGGTTTGATGATTCAAACCAACATATTTTGGAAGAGATTAAACAAATGAGAGCAGATGTGAATCAGATGAAAATGGACATAAATCAAATGAGAAAAAAGTTTAAACGAGATTTGAACGCTGAACTTGAACCAAGGATATAAGTCAATCGTTGACTCAGATAACAACAGAGATCAAACAGATGAATGGAAAAAATAGAATTACTGGAAAATAAGACACAGAGATTTGTCTAAGAAGTGGCTGAGAAATTATCTATGGACCTAGAACAGAATCCAAATGTGATGTCTTTATTTGACCTCAAGGACAGGTAGAGACGCCTCAGATTTATAGCAGTTTTGGAGGTGCAAAATGCAAAATGAAGATGCATATGTAAGAATGATTGCTGCCTTGGCTGATCTCCTGGAAAAATAGAGCACCTTTGTTGGGAGCTAGACAAAGTATACAGATTAGACTCCTAGGTGATGCAGCAAAGACACTTGCCTAGAGATATGATGGTCTACTTTGTGAGAAGAGAGACAAGAGATAAAGTCCTCCAACAGCATTATTTAAATAAAATGCAAATTGATGGAAAGCAAGTTATAATTTTTAAAGACATTCTACTTCTAATTTTGAAGAAGAGGAGGGAGTATCCTTGTCTGACTAACAAGCTGAAGCAACAAGAGATCCCCTTCAGATGGGAGAAACTGGAACACAGGCTCGGGGTAAAGTCGATACAGATTCATGATGGCCTAAAAATGGATTTAAAATCTCCATCTTAGAATATAAGAGTGGCAAACATCAAGAGGAAGAGGATTTTTCATTATCTGGAAGGACAAAATTTGGACTTCATTTGTTTGTAAGAAACACATATTAAGAAAAAAGATAATAAATATTTGTTCAGTTCTAAATTGAGGAAGGAATTAATTTCACCTACAGATAAGAAGAAAAGAAGTGTGGTAATTTATGTGAACCCAAAAATAGTCCCAGAGAAATGTTCTACTAATAGAACAGGGCCTGAAAACCCACAACAATCTATGGATTCTGGCTGCAAAAGCCTTCAACTTTACAAGTCCCAGAGAAAGTTTTTGAAGACCCAAATGGCTGTTATGTAGGGGTAGGATTGAAAACTTTGATTGTTGGTCTCTATGCTCCTACTGAAAAACACCCCCCCCCTGTGCTTTGAAGAAGTGTTGGGAAAGGTTTTTAAGTTCTCATAGAAAAAGTAGATTTTCCTAGGAGTTTGGAACAGTGTAATCAATCCTCATATTGATAGACTGTCTGAAAAAGAAAGAAAACAAGACCAAGGAAAATTGCCACAATCTTTTTTTAACTTAACGGATAATTTAGAATTACTGCATGCTTGGAAATCAAAATATGGTGATGCATGTGAATATGCTTTTTTCCTCAGAAAGGCATGAATCCTTTTCCAAAATTGATATGTTTTTAATATCTAGATCACTGAGTAGCACAGTTAAGGATATGGAGGTACTACCCAAGACATTCTCAGATCATAATCCAGTACCCCCAAAAAATAAGCATCGCCAATTTAATTGGAGATTAAAAGATGCATTTTTAAGAAATGAGGAAATTCTGAACAAGGATAAAAAGACTTTTTTAAAAAAATTGAAGATAATTTGAATAAAGGCACTGACATTAGGCTGGTCTAAACACTAGTAAAGCAGTGGTGAGACTTTTTTCATTCAACAGAACACATAATTAAAAAGGAAAAGACAACAGAAGACCCAAAGTATTTTGGATGAGATTAAGAAAAAAGAAGAAAAGTTAAAGAATCCAGCTAAGTCATCATTGTTAAAGGAAATAAAAATTTTACAAAAAAATAAATAAATTTCTATAACTATGGTTCAAGAAACAGAAAGATGAGATATGGTAAACAAAAGCCTTTTGAGTTTGCAAGAAAACAAGGAAATTGCCCTGCCTACAAACTAAGAAAAGACAGAGAGAAGAAGCTGTTTTTGAAGATTCTAGATGCAAGGAATTGAAGTCTGATAATGATAAGTTAAAGAAGGTTTTTGTAAAAAAAATCTGCTCTTTATAAAGATCAATATGTTTCAATGCAGAAAACTGAAAAGTACTTGGACTTACAGAAATTGTCAGTTGTTTCAGATAATCAAAGAATAAAACTTAATGCAGCAGAAATGGTGGAAGCCTTTAAGAAGGTCAAGATAGGGAAAGACCCAGGGTTGGATGAGTTTTCAGCAATTTATTATAAAAACTTGGAAGAGTAGTTGTTTCTACCATTTCAACAATTGACAAATTCAATTATAACTACAGGAGAGATTCCAGATATTTGATGCAATGAATAGTGCAGATGAATAATTATGTTTGTTTGTTTGTTTGTTTGTTTTGCAGGATTCTTTAGAAAGCGTAGAGACAGTGCTCAAGATTTTAAATGACTATTTAATTCTTGCCACATTTAAAATTAATAACGACAGTTGTGTTGACCAAAAAATATGTCAAAGGAAGAACAAACCATTCTGATGGAGAAAACTGGATTTAAAAATTGCTAAGAAAGTGAAATATTTAGATGTTACTATTGAAAATAATAACTCAATGTTGTTTCAATAATTATGTTAATACAAGGAATGAGATTGAGCAAGCTCTACAAAAATGGTCCAAATTGAAGTTTTCATTGCTGGGTAGGAGATCAACCGTAAAAATGATTTTTTTGTCAAAATTCTGTTCTTGTTTCAAACAATGCCTATAGCAAATAATGACATGCCATTTAAACAATGACACAAAAACCTTTCTAAATTTATCTGGCAAGGGAAAAAGACTGAGAGTCAGATTCAAGATTTTGTAGGATGCAGAACAAAAAGGAGGCCTTCCCAATTTGAAGCTTATTCATATGTTTGCTGTTTAGTTTGGCTGAAAGACTGGATCACCTTGAAAAGGAAAAGCCTTCTTCAATCAGAGGGATTTGATTTGAGGTTCAGTTGACGTGAATTTTTGTGATATGATAAACTCAAAGGAAATGTTGACTTTAATAATTACTATGTCAGACATGCTATACTGAGAGTTTGGAACAAATATAAGACATGACTACATGTTTTATTTATATTAAGTTTTATTTAGGAGGAAAATAACCATTAAAGATAGATAACAGATACAGGTTTTTTATTGTTAGAAAAAGGCCAATATTGATTAAAAATAAGGGAAGAATTGGTTCAAGAAAGTTATCATATTCAATGATTTGCTTATAGACAGTTATTTGAACATTTTAAGATGGATAAAAATCTGTTTGGTTTTGAAGTAACTAAATCAGAGTTTGAAGAACAAGTGTGCACTAATGACAATTAGTAGCTTTTGCCAGTATGTAAAAATACATTTTAAAATATATTTTAGTTATATAACATTGAAGAAATAGATTTAGTATTTTAAGGGCTGGAAGTCATGTGTCTATCCTTCTGTCCCTGTTTTAATTTAGTCCTTTTTTAAAAAAAAAATTAGGTTTGGTAGGGTTTTTTGTGTTGTATGGTTTAGGTAGTTGTGTGTCTCAGTTCTATTATTCATTTGATGCCTGGAAGGTTCCTGTAGAGCACATGTTTTCCATGCAGCTTTGAGTCCTTTTGAGGAAAAAATCAGGATATTAATTAATTAATTAATTAATTAATTGCAGGAAGTCTCATGCTTCAGTCAGTGGCATCACCAAACAGAAGTTTGAAGAGCTACTGAGAAAGAAGCCCAAAATGTTAGATGGCTATTGCCACAGAGCTTTGGAAAGTTACTTTTGGAGCTACAACACCACAAATCCCCCAAGAAGCATGCCCATTGCTCAGTAAGGGAGAGTCAAAAGTGTAAACATATCAAAAATTAATTTAGTCTTGGTTCTTGTGGGTTTTTCGGACTTTGAGACCGTGTTCTGGTTGCATTTTCTCCTGACGTTTCACCTGCAACTTGTTCCTGGGGGGTGTATTCAATACACACAATAGGACTATTATGCTAATTGCTCCCTCCCCTCTAGAGGAGGAGACTGGCATATATATTCTCCACTCCACTTCCAAGTCACCATTCCTCTGAAGATGCCAGCCACAGTTGCAGGCGAAACATCAGGAAAAAATGCAACCAGAACACCGTCTCAAAGCCCAAAAAACCCACAAGAACCAATGGATTATGGCCGTGAAAGCCTTCGACTCTGCATAATTTGGTCTTACTTGGCCTTCTCATATCTGAGAACACAAGACAAAGATGAACTCAAACTAACATCTGATATCATACATAGATGCAACACTGAAAGGAATTACCAGGAGTCTCCTCCCACCCCGCTGCCTTTTTCCCATGTCTGTTCTGGCTCTGGGAATTCCAGCCAGGCTAAATGTTAGTTTAACATAATATTTTGATGATTTAAGTCACTGGAAACCATGGGCAGTGCATTAGTGACATGAATACCAAAATAGGATGGATATAACTGCCATAACTCTTTGCAGCTGAGGCCAAAAGGAACATACTGTCTAAATAATGAAAGAGTGGTCTGCTGTCTTAATTAGATCATTTATAAGAGCCATGACCATTAAGGATAGAGGTACTGGTACGTGATCTGAATACAGAAGTTTGAATTGATGAGATCGCATTAAGCCTCTTCATTATACTTACTATACATGTCCCTTCACACTTTACATTGTTAGATATACAACAAAGATGTTTTCAGTGTTGTGTGTGAGAAATGTAAAGGCAAGATGTGTTTGCAAATAGGTACTGCACAAAGAGTTTGGAAAAACTGACCTTTTGAACTACAAGTAGCACTTTCAAATTCCCTCAGCTAGTGTGGCCAGTGGCTCTTGAAGTTGTAACCTCTTCTCCCCCCCCCAAAAAAAATGCACCAGCACTCCCAGATAGGTAGATTGGCTGTGATGCTCGGTCAGGGAAACAGGCACTAGCAAACCCAGGTTAACTGCATGAAACGTGTGACACACATGATGAGCGTAGAGGTCCATATGCTATCTCATTCCTGTATTAATAGTGGCTGTGGGGAATGGTTTAGAAGTCTTCTAATCAAACTGAAGATGCTTCCCTTAGGCTTATTGGATTGATAGGTAAACATGTAACACCCACATATTGAGAGAGATAGAGATGGAGAGGGGAGGAGGAGGGAAAGGGAGGGGGGAGAGGGGGAGGGAGGGCGAGAGAGAGAGGTTTTACTTGATATATCAGGTAGCTTAATAAAATGCTCAAGTTCTCTGTTTCTCAGAGGATTTATGATGCTCTGGACCCAAACATCATTGTACTACTGCTTAGCATATGTCTAGATGGATCTGGCCTCCCCCTCAGGAATTATGGAGACTTTCAGCATGTTATTATCTCATTTGGTATAAAAGTAAAATCCAGAGATCTGATTATCAAGGGATATGAAAACTTCATTGTGAAATTTCACCTGCCGCAGCTATTTCATATAAGCAACTCATTATTTAGCACTGCTGTGAGGGATAGGGGGGCTATTCTCCTCTCCTCAGCAGGAGATGGGAACTCCCAATAAATGTAACTCAACCCAAAACATCATTAAGCCTTTATTTACCTGGAGAGAGAACTATCCCCTTCAGCTATGTTGCCTAGATAATGGGAAGAGCCCATTATCACAATTGCAACCAACAAGCATGTGTGAAAGCACTGTCAGATGTCTGCTCTCTCTCAACATGTTTTCTGGGTGGGTGGGGAATCTGGTTTCCAGCCAGGTTATCACAATCGAGATCTAGTGACCATGAGGCACTGTGCCTGACAGGCAGGGCTCTTCCTGTCAAGCTAGTGGACAACCCATTACATGGGGAGACAGCAAGATCTCCAGACCAGCTGGATCAGAACCTGTGAAGCAGCTGTTGTGATCCCAAGGCTGAGGAGTTAGTTATCAAAAAAAGATAATAAAGTTTTTAATTTAGAAGGCCATAATTTAAGATTTGGATGGCATGCACATTTATGGTATGAAAAAGTTAATGTTAACATTGCTTTTAATAATCACTGCATTAGACGCTCCTTATTGAAAATTTGGAATAAGTATAAAGAGATGAAGACCAAACATTGGAAAAGTCAGGATTATGTTGGCTCCTTGCATCATTTGTAGTAGACATATGATAAAGCTAAACAGTTCTGGATGAAGAAACAAAAATAGATGCAAAAGATCTTAAAATCTGTTACCTAAAAAACCTGAATTATGTCCGTTAGGAATCTGGGAAGAAGATACACCAGTGGATAAGAAGCAACATAAACTGGTACAACATGCGTTGTTAGCAGCAAGACTGACGGATGCAAAGTATTGGCAAAATCCTCATTATCAACATTAATGGATTGATCTGTTAATGACCTCTTTTGTGAAAGAAATGCTTTCCTGATCTCCTGGGAGAACAACAGAAGAGCAACAATGTCATGTGCTAAAGACACTATTATCTTGCTGTAATTGTGATTTACCTGCATCTTGTGATAAGGCCCTCTGTTGGAGGGATCAAGTATTCTCTCACACATTTACCAAAATATTTAAGTCTCAGAGTCACAAAAACTGTGAATGCACTGATGTGCACAACAACAGCATGATCCACTGTATAGAATCATACGGATTCTGTGGAAAGTCTGTGAGGAATCCAAAGCAAAGAGAATCAAATTCAAGTCACTTGGTTTGCCTGTTGCACATTCCTTTTGGAAACCCAGAGCCTAGAAGAGCCTGTAGAGCTGGCAGGATGGGCAACAGGAGGCACCAGACTCCAAGACCAGCATTTGAGGGGATCAGATCCAGCCTAAGATGTTTTGGTTCCTTTGAAGAAATAGGCATGATGTCCCTACTTCCTCATACAGAAGCAAATGAGACTGATGACTGAATTTTATTTCAACACAGGTAATTGAAAAGTGTCACTGCACTGAAGAACTTATTTTGGGGGGGGGGGTGAAAGGAAAGCCACAAGGCACAAACAACTTTGTCCCTCAAGGCAGAATAATGTATCAGTAGTTATAGCTTTCCTCCAATATCTACTGCCTGAGGCAAATGCCTCACTTTGCCTAATGGTAGGACCATTTCTAGCTGTCAGAGCTGTCAGGTCAACAGGATGACTAGGAAATGTCCAAACACTTATGCAAACAACTTGTAAAGTCCTGACAGGGAAGACAGGCTGCTTGTCTGGTGGAACAATTCTAGAAGGACCTTCTACGCCTGGGGATCTTTGAGTAGGTCAAAGTAAAGCACAGAAGAGAAGCATTCCTCTTGCTTGCTCCAGAGCTCTAGACACTTCCCCTGAGTACTTTCCAACTGCCTTTTCCACAATTCAGCTTTTCAAGCAATATTTTTAAAATGTGTGATATGATAGAAGATATGTTTGTGATGGTGCCAGACTTTTTTTAAAGTGCCAACAGTGTCTAAAGAACATATACAAAGTCACAGGGTACAGTCAAGATAATCCAACGGTGTGAAAGCACAACACTGTGAGTTCACACTGACGTAGGTAATGTGGTGCATGAGCAAGCTATATTTCTATGCATACGTGAATATATTTTAAAATATTATTTCTTTTAAGCTAATCTCATGTTTTCTGGAACAGAGTTTCTAACATTGGGAGGCATCTAGCCCAGAATTTTTAAAATGTTCAGGTGGATGTTTAGATATGGCATAGGAAGCTTCTTCATCATAGAAGTCCACATAATGTAGGTTGAAGGGCAATAGCTGTATTTCTCATTCTGACTGCAATCAACCAACTTAATCTATCACAGTGTTGTTATGAACAGAGAACATCCTTGTCACAGAAAGTACCATTTTTAGTACCATTGATTCTGGAAGTAATAGAATCTGTTAAACATATGATAGGTGGGGTGATGCTTGTATGGGGATGTGGGGAAAGGCTTGATCCATGCCACATATTACAGACTGCCCAGATGACACATATACACAACTAAAGATTTCTGAAAAGGCCTAATGAGACCTCCAAGTGTTCCCTCCCCATCCAGATTTTGGGTAGAATCTAGCTGGAGGCCCAGGAAGCTCTCAGACTGAGGCAAGTATATTTCTCTCTGTGTGTAATTTCTTCTGTAGCTTTCATATTTCTCTGGAGAAAGCCACTGCAATCAAGACAGAGGATTTAAGCATAGTGTCTCATCAGGATTTTTTCCCAATATATCCTCTCTCAGAATAAGACAGATATACTTTACTTTGCTATGTGCTGTTTCTGTTTAATTTCCCTTTCTTCCTGCCCCACAAAAAATTACCTGAAAGCAAAGATCAAGCAAGCCATCCAAGCAGGTTGAAGGCAGTAGGTAACAGAGGTCTCTGAGTGGTGGCCACAGGATTGTAGCTCTTGTCAGTGGAGGTGAGATGGACGGGGCTGGGAAGTACCCTGCAGTTGCATTGCAGCTAAGATCCATGCTGAAAGATCAGCATAGCTGATGATTTTGATCTGGCCTCATCCACCAGTTTCCATCATATCCAAAACATTCCTAAACCACATTCCAAGCATTATCTGAACTGAAAGGAGCACATCAATGCAGCACCATGCATATGTGGAATCAAGTCCTCAGCTTATGATTCCATCTAACAGAGAAGAAATGACAAGCATTGACTGTAAAACTTGTACTCCACCAAGGTAAGTATACTTCACTAGCCAAGTATTGTGACCTATCGGATGCTTGAAAAGGGGGGACAAACCACATAGGGCAGCAAATGTTGTTTATAATTTTTTGGTGGGCCTGCCACCAAGAGGTACAGCATTGTGGTTACAATGTTGGACTGGAACTTCTAAAATCCAGGTTCAGGTATTTAATGATGACTCATTAAACACAGCACAGCCCCTCTGCCTGCCCTTCCTCACAGGGTTGTAAGGATTAAGTGGGGAAGAACAAACTACGTATACCTGCCTGAGCTCACTGGAGAAAGGGTAGAATATTGATGTAACTAATAAATAAAATTAAATAAAAAATAAACCGTCTATGACTGGTGAGCTACATTCAGCTTAGTGGATCATGAATCCTTTAGTTCAGTCCTAAAATGGGACACAGATGTAACAGAAAGACACAAATCACAGAGAACTAAAACAAATGCATCAGAACAAGCAGCAAAGATGGGTAATATGTCTCGCTGGTATCAAATAAGATGGCAGGGTGTTCATTAGAGAATTGTATTAAGGTGTACATCACTGCATTATCCCTTCCCTCTGTCTGCCTATCTCTTAGTAATCTGGCACCCCACCCTCCACTGGTCAATAATGAGGTATGACTCTTCCTCACAAAGTTTTTCCAACTCCAAATCTCTCCTGTGTCCAAAATCAAGCCACACTTTCCTCAGTGCAGTTGGTACAATGTGGGCCAGCAGGCAACTGTAAACTTAGGAAGCCAAAATATATCAGTTATGAAGAAAAGGTATAGTGAGCTTGAAGGACGGAAAGAGAAGTCCAAAATGCCCCATCTGCTATCACTGAGGGCCATTTCACAAGAGAGAAGCCTGAGTTTGCCATCTTGTGTACAGTTGGCATAGAGATACAGTCCAATGGTACCTGGCTGACATTTATGTCCACAAATGTGTTTGTTACACTTAATAAAGATATTAAGCATACACCCCAAATCCATAACAGATTAAGAGGACTTTGTGACATATGACCTATGACATTTTGCAAATCCACCTTTACGTGTTCCCAACCATGCAAGGAGGAGGAGGATGGCTGAGCTCTCTGGCCTGATCACTGACCCCATTGCTGGCTTCCTCATCCTCTCAACACTGATGGCAGTGTTTCAGTGTTTCTAAACACTGGTGGCAGTGTTTCATTTCCCAGAAGTTCTGACCACAGGTGATGCTAACTGGAGCTTCTGTAAGCTGAAAGCTGAGATCTAATAGGATAGAGTCTTGGACTGGGACTTGGGTTCCAGTCCCCACTGAGCCAGGAAATCCATTGAGCAACTTTGGGCTAGTTTTCTCTCTCTCTCTCCCCTCTCTCTCTCTCTCCACACACACACACACACACAATCTCTCTCTTTCTCTCCCTGCCTACCCTATCGCACAGGGATGTTTGAAGCTAAAGTGTGGTAAACAATAGACACTGCCCTTTGCTCACAAAAAGACAAGAAATACAGCATACATACATAGACACATGTGGACACACACACACCCCTACATACGGTCAGCTGCTGAAGCTTCCTTCTCAACACATAGAAGGCAATAAAGCTGACAACGGAGGGGATGGAGTTAATGGCTGTACCTCCACTCTCTCTTTCACCATATGAATTTTGAATACCTAAAGAAAGCTTTCATCTAAAGTGAGACCAATCCAAAAAGTGAGTCTTCTATTACCTATAGAAACACCTATTACTTTACATGCAGCTCTGTATTAGACGCCACAACTAGAAAAGAAGATGAGAACAGATTTCTTCTCTGGCTAGAAAGGATGAACTACCTCCACACCACAATTTAAACTTAAATATAACCAAGAGCCTTTAGTTGTAGACTCATTGCTTACTGCAATCTGAAATGACACCCTTAGTGGCTGTTGACCAAAACTCAGGTCTCCGTTACCTCCTGCCCATCAAATTCAGCAGTCTTATGGAAGAAAACTGTCTGAAAGAGAAAAGTCATATAAAATGTGGTGTGGGGGAGAGTTCTAAGGCTACTCTGGGCTACCCAAATGACCAACAAATGCATCCTGGAGCAAATCAAGCCTGAATTCTCTCTTGAAGCCAAAATGACCAAAATGAGGCTGTCTTATTTTGGCCATATCATGAGATGACATGAGTCATTAGAAAAGTCAACAAAGTTTAGTAAAGTGGAGTGCAGGACCTAAGCAGGGCTGTTGGTAAAAGGGTGTCTCAGAAGTCTCTCATGCACAGGTTCACTCAAGCTGGGCATAATCTTGGCTATCTCTACCCCCAAGGTCCTTTAATGAGACCTCCCCAAAAAAGATTTGATGGTCATGCAGGCCCTCTCCTCCCCAAACTGAATCTGACCCCATTTCAAAGCTATCAAAACTGTGGTGCATCAAGACTTCAGAAATGTGTGAGAAACACAAAACAAAAGCTTCACTCTTTGGGACTACAACCAACCAAAGACTTAAACTGGTGAAGGTGAAAATGCTCCAGTGCTGACTGTCAGCACAGCAGGATCTGCTTGTCTTCAGTTTGCCCATGGAGCCTCCTCCCCTTGCTAGCCAATCAGACTGCTGACTTTCCTTCTCAGAAAACCATGTAGACTTCTGTGTAAAGGAAAGCCCAGCATGCCAACAAATGGTGGCACCTCACAGTATTCTGTACCCCTCAGCCACAAACCACAAAGAAGCTCCCAGGTAAGTCAGGAGACTTTTGTCACTTCAACACCCACAAAACAGCATGATCTAGCACCTCCTCTGCCAGTTATGAAGGCCACATCTCTATTAACTATAAAAATAAATAAAAGTTACCATTACATCACAAAAAAACTAAAGTTATCCCTGTTAAGTTATACAACTCATTTATATAACTCATTTAGGTCTTCGTTCTTGGGAAACAAGGATAATTACAAATAACTAGTTGTCTATAACTTGCTACTTCCAAGTTCAGGGCAACTATACAAATCTGATCAGCAAGGCACATGCTGAAGCAATTCCATAGCTACTTCATAGCACAATAAACTAAGAATGTTGTAAGCTGTCTTAAACTAAATCAGACTATCAGTCACTTTTATTCAACCTCGTCTACAATAACAGGCAGCAACTAATCAAGGTTTTAAACTGGAATCTTTTCCTAGTCCAATGTGAAGATGCTAAAGATTGAACCTGGGGTCTGTTGCATACAATCAGTCTCTTGCACTGAGCTATGATCTTCCCCACTAATCCACCCATCTCAAGCATACTATTACCATCAAGCTACACATTGCAAGGCAGGACTCCAGTGAACAGGCTTAATAAAGTGAAAGCTAAAGGGCCAGGAGCCACTCCCAGTTCTCCTGCAGCTTGGATGTTGTGTGTTTTGGCTGGGTTAAGAGGCAGAGTGCCAACCCGCCCCCCAATACAATAATTATGATATAATGATCTCTACTAAGGCACTATAGTATGCACATGTTATAGTACTCATAAAATGAATGAGTCAACCCACACTGAAAATGGAGTAGTTACAGCATTCTGGGTACAATAACAAAAATTATGGTCATTTCCACCCTCAAGAGGTACTCCAAGAGTCGGCACAGGAATTCTCTGGCACCATGACTCAACAGGCTGCAAGTAAAACTACACTATCATGGGGGGGGGCATTGGGAAGAAGCATTTCACTCCTTTGCATGTGGAAACATTGGCACTTTACTGATTATGTGTTGGGGTCAAATAGACCTCAATGTTGCTATTATTTCTCAATCTGTCTGTGGTTCAATCAGCAGCACCAATGCAGAAATAGATGGTACTGCTCATATTAGCCCATGGAGGATCCTTGGCAGAAGGTTGCTGGCTGGCTTCTGCTGTGATCTTCCCTTGGAACTATCATAAAACAAATCCTTGCTGTCACCAATCAGTAATTGGAGTTAGCAGGGATTTCCTTTCCTAGATTTGTTCCTCTTCCCTCTCCCCCAACGGAAATAAGATTGTACTGATAATAAAACTGGAGACTGAGTTTTCCAACCCCTCCCTTTGCGAAGTGTAGTCACAGGGTAAACTTTGATGTTTTCTAGAGCCCTGTGTGAAAAAAATGGTGCAAGCTACAGCAAACTTCCAAATCCTCAGTAATGTGTGAAAAATCCCATGGAACTTTCCAAGGTGTAGAGGAAACTTTGCAGATGATAATATTCAAAGTGTTCCCAGTGTCTGAAAGTCATTGTGCTACATAATTAACAGGCAGCACTGTCAAATACTGTCAAGCATTTGGGTCAACCACCAAGCAATGTCTAATATTAATTAGCAAGGCATTGACAGATTGGGCTTGGAGAGTGTTACCCAAAATTATGGAAGGAGACTTCCACTCACAGTAAGAACTCCCCTTCTTCCTTCTGCCTCCAATCTGTTTACTCTTCAGACCTACAGAGTCAGGGCAAAGCAGAATATATTCCACCAGCAGTACCTATTCTGCTAGCCAGGACACATAGCAGGGTACAACCCTAATGTGCAAGAATATTAGCACTTTCAGGGAATGTCCAGAACACATTCAACAACAAAAAGTACAAAGAAGAACCTTGAGGAGAGTTCTTAAAATGAGATTGGCACTAGTTCTACAACACATACTTCAGCTAAGCCAAAATTCCCTTCTTCTCCCCTCAACTTGCTCCTTGAACCCAGCATGAGACTAAGCGGCTGAGGCACACTCACATGAAATACCATATTTGCCAGCGTATAAGAAGCACCAGCATATAAGATGCACCCTATTTATACACTGGCAAATACTATTTACTGGCATATAAGATGCACTGGCATATAAGAATGCACCTCATTTTCAAACAGTATTTTTCAGGAAAAAAAGTGAGTCTTATACACCAGCAAATAGGGTACTTCAGGTAGTGTTTACACTGGGAAGGAAGCACGTAAGGAATCCTTTTACTAGTGTAAGTGGCTGAGATACCCATTGACAGGAGTATCTTTATGAGTGGGGGGTGCTGTCGTGAAATCAGTTTTAAAGCTCTAGAAGCCACTCAGAGCCATCAGGCTTGTAGTTGCTTAATCATAATGGATGCCTATTTACAACAGGACTTAGAAATGCTATCTGTATCTCCAGGGTTTGCAAAATACAGCTACCAGTTGCTTAGCAATGCTTGGCACTGGGGAGCACCAGAACTGCCTTTCTGTTGATTCCCTAGTGAAATTAAAGAGATGGGGGCTTCGCTAAGGGTTGACGTACTCCCGGCACAGCTGCCATGGAGACTGTCTCCTGGCAGGTAACCTCTGGCCAGGCAAATTGAGCACAAGTTGACAAGACTACACAGCTTCAGTGGAAGGGCCTTTACACCCTCTCACAAAGGTTTTTCAAAGGAGGATTTCCATATTCATCTCATATTCATATCTATTTGCATCCTCTCTTACCAAGTGTAGCAGTGTTACCTAGCATAAATCAGTCCTGTTCCCAAGAGCTCAGGGGAAGGAATGTTCAGAAAAGTTGATTTTAAAAGAGCATTCAAAAACAAGGTGAAAAAACACCAAAAGCAAAACCTCTGACACATTCATACAAATGTTATGTCAAATGACATACAATAACATATAATCTATAAAATTACCTCACAACACATTATTATAATCAGATATGCAAGAGTTTAATTGTGCTCCATTCAACTGAAATCTGAAATTGTGGTCCCTGGAGGAATAATAAACCATCTTTTCCTATCTTTCCCTCAACAATCCACCATTTCAGTAGAAAGGGACAGGGACCTAAAAGTTAAATTGTTCGAACATGTCAATGAAAAAAATTCCCCTCTTCCCCCCAAATTAACAAAATCAATACAATCTATGGCAATTATTTTCTTTTCTGGGCCACCTAGACATAAAAAAACAGTCATCATCCTCCTTTGTTACCATAGGCAGCACTCTAAAATGTATTTTACTGTTACATAAAGTATTGTATCTAATTTACTTTATCTATTATACATCTGAGATATTAGAATAGTGTCTTTACTGTCACTCTTTCTCTGTAATAACTGTCTGAGATTATTTTCGTCATTCAACAAAGCTTATGTATTTGTTGTTTTGTGCCTTGAAGACATTTCTTACTTATATTTACCCTAAGATGAACCTCACAGGATTTTCTTGGCAAGATTTGTTCACAGGGAGTTTACCTTTGCCTTTCTCTGAGGCTGAGACAGTGTGATAAGCTCAAGGTCACCCAGTGGATTTCTCTCACTGAGCAGGGATTTGAACCCTGGTCTCCAAAACATCTCCAATGCTCAAACCACTCTGCCATGCTAGTCATGGACTCATTTAACTGAATGCAAATCTATAACACAGCCAAAAGTAACAATCTTCAAGAGGGATGTATTAGAAGGCCTAGAAGAACTCAAATATTTGCAGAAATAAAAAAATAATTTCATGAGGGGTGCTAAAGGATGGGGACCAAGGAACAAGACAGAACACACTCTGTGGCATGAAATGCTGGCTGACTGTTGGAGGGAAGGTAAACAGAAAAGCATGTGTATGATGTATGTATGCCAATTGGAAACAAGTGTCCTGGGAAAAACTACCGCTGAAATCCCAAACAGAACACCTTACATTACAGGATTCTGTTGCAGGTCCCACTGTATATGATACATTCTTTTCCCTAACTACACAACTGGCTATGCTATAGCAAAAGCCTTCCAAATTACTGTGATCTGAACACAAATCAATCAAGTCTGGAAAATATTTGCCATTTTGTTAAGGATCTTTTTTGTACTTCCAGCACAATGTGAGGAATGGCAAGTTGCTCTGGATAGAATTTTTTGCTTCATGCTGACAATTGCCAACGGACAGAGGAGAAGAATAGGTAAGGCTACAAGACCAAGATTTGCAATCCCCATGAAAAGTTTCTTTCTATATACTATCACTTAGTGGTTCTCAAAGTATCTTGCTGTGTGATTCACATTCTCACCTGGAAACAAGGGGATGGCCTTCCATGACCTTCTTGCTCCCTCTAGCATAATTACTGAAATTTACAAAGCATGATTCCACTCATAATACAATGTGTTATAGAATAAAATCAAATGGGAATGTAAGAAGTTTGTCTTACACCTCATTTGATCATTAATCCATGTATCTCTCTGCTGTCCACACTGACTGGTGGACAGAGCTGGCCTCATGAAGCTGTCTTAGATGAAAGACAGCCTCACAGAGCTGTCTTAGATGAAAGAATTGCATCATAATTCAGTAGCAACAGTAACAGAAAGCAAGGTAGCACACCCCATGGAAAGATCTCAAATAGTCAAGTTTTAATTAAATTTAGTCAGAGTATAAAGGTTTAAGGTGAGTTTCCCCAGGCTGTTTCAAAGAATCATTGCCACTGCCACAATGCCCTAGCCACAATGGACTCCAGCCATGCTGGTTGGGAGATTCTGAGCACAACAGTTCAAGAAGTAACTTTTTGTTATCATCATCATCCTCACCATCACCATCATCATCATCATCAATGTATTCATATCTCACCTTTCTCCCAACAGTGGGACTCAAGGCAGCTAACAACATTTAAAAAGTACAAATTAAAGCAGTTTGTTTTAACTAGCCATTTTCATTTGGAGAAAAGAGAGAAGTAAGAGCACTGTTTCCCCTGCCGGCTAGTAAGAGTGAGTGGAAGATGCTTTGAAACCAGCCCCATACTTACTCCCACTCCTTCCGCCTTGCCTGTGGTGTGCTCTGCATCTTATGTGCTTCATGTGCTTTAATGATATCCCGCTGTTCAATCAGCCCCCCTCGCCGGCGCTTGATGACTTCAGGGCTCACTGGGATGAGCTGGCTCTGTCCCACATCAAATGTGCTGCTGCCATCCAAACCCAAACTGGATTCCCTATCCTGTGAGCGCAGCTCATAGAGGGCATCAAAGCTGGCAGTCCTTGAAACGAGGGCATCACTCAAGGTCTCTGGGTCGAGCAAGTTGCAAGACTGAGTGGACTGCATCAGCCCAAGCCGGTGCTTCCGCCATGCCTCTTCTTCTGGCAGGGCCAGCACACACCGCTGGGGGTTGCTATCCAGCTCAGTGGCTCCACCAGCATGAAAAGAACCGGCCTCAGAGAGCACATGAGTGCTGATGGAACACGTGCTGAGGCTGAGCATTATGGACACTTCTACAGAACATCACTCTGGGGAGGCAAAAAAAGAGAAGAAAGGTTAGCAACAGGGTTCTGTATAGGACCAGTTTCAAGCTGTGCCTCGTTCAGATTGTACTCAGAGGAGAAAATATCCTCTTGATAAATGCACATGAATTGCACATTGCCACATCAAAATAACACATTAGACAACAAGAACTGAGACCCTGACCAGCAAAATCACTACAAAGACTAATTATCTTATACCTATCTTACCCCTCCTGTGGTATCACATGAACCAAGCTCCAGTCTGCATATCCTTAGGTCCAGGTACTCTCATCCCTCATGCATAATTTGGTCATGGTGCACATTAAAAGTCCCGGGTTCCATCCCTTCAAGTAGGGCTGAGAATGGGCCTCATCTGAAACCTCAGTAACACCTTGCCAGTTAGGGCAAGCAGTACTGAACTACTACACCAAATTTCTAACTCTGACAGAATCCAGTGTTGCTGATCCTATAATTCTACAAATGATTGGATGTCACCTCTGTGGTCCTCATGCATGGAGCTCTGTTTTCTTCAGGGTCACATTTTCACGCAAAGTACCCTCAGCAGTTCTTCTTAAGCTAGATGAGATGCAACACAGAAATGGAAGATTCTCTCACCCTGCTTTGGACTTCCTTGGGTGTTCTGTGCAGCATGACAACAGCAGAGCTGTTGTAGACCAATGGACCCTTCAGTGGCAAAGGTGAGCCTTTCTTCTATCCCCACTTCTCAGAACAGACCCTTGCCTCACAACCCTAACTCACACGCCAGGGACATAAATCCTTGACTATTTCAGGGGGGAAATAATTACTGTAGTTTTCTCCTCACTATGGAGTATCCTTTCTGCATTCAAGCACCCCTAAATGTTCTGAAGTATTTTTTTGCACAAAAGGACAGATGGTTGGGTTTTTGGGGGGGGGCATTGTCTGTTTCTTTGCATATAAAGCGTGGCTTCTACATAGAAAATTTTTTTCTTTATGCAAAATCCCCATGTGTCTTTCTGTGCAGAAAACCTTCAGAACATTGTAAAAAAACTATGCAAAAGTCTCAATGGTTTATTGTTTCCCCAACAGTCCAGAAACCCATTTTCCAATGAGGAAGCAAACAACAGAGAATATTATTTTTTATTTCTCTCTCACTCACACACACAACCCCATATTTTCCCTACCAAATATACACATTTAGCAAAGAGGGCTGTACCCCAGGAAGGTTTATAATGCATTAAATTTGTCCCTTAAGATACTATAGGGTTTTTAAATATGGGAAGCAGCACCACGTTGAAATGCCTTCATTAACAGTCATTTTTTAAAACCTCCAGGAACCCACAGTATCATCTAACTTTGTGAAATAGAAAACTTAACTGAACAGACCCAGGACTGACCTGGCCTGTGGGAAAGTGATACAAGCACCCAATTGCTTCTGCCCTCAAAACAAAAAACTAAAAAAATGTCCTGCTAGAAGTTAGGCCTCTTGGCCATGCCTTTTGAAGGGATACTACATCACATAATATTTGCAGCAAGAAAATAATTTGGCTAGAAATGAATATTTTAGGGCAGTTTGAAAACAACTGTTTTTAAAAGCACATTATCACATGCTGTATTATTCACAGCTTGTCAGTGACTTGACAGTACAACCAATCTCGCCAGAACCAGTGGCAGAGCCTGGAGTATGTGGAGGGAGGGGTGGAAGGGCCGGGGCTACAGTGTGAGGGGCGTGGCCACTGTGTGTGTGGGGGGGTGGCCACGGTGTACAGAGTGTGGCCAAAGCGCATGGGGGCTTGGCTATGGGGCCAAGATGCCCCCAAAACATTGCCACCTGGGACGAACCGCCCCCCTGTCCCTACGCGACTGGTCAGAGCTAAAGAAAGCCAAGATGGACATTAGATGGCATAGGCCTATGGGTACGGTGGCAGTCTCCAAGGGTTGTAGGAACTCCCTTGTGGATAAAGAGGAGACAGAGGGTGAGAGAAGGAAGCCTGGAAGGAGAGAATCCCCATCTACCTCCCTGAAAGAATTGCTGTAAAGACAGAAAACCCTGGGAAGAGGGAAAGACAGGGAAAGGGAGGAGAAAAAGCCTTCTGTGTTGAGGTGAGTCCTTGGCATTGCCCACCAGAGAGGAGTGAGCAGGGCCTCAAGAACCTGGAGAGCAGCCACTGAGCCATGTGAGTGTCTGTTGAGCCAAGGTAGTTCCTGTGTATGTTGCACATTTAACCATTAAACCATGTGATTTAATTATAAGAACACAAGAACCAAAGGCCTATCATTCTGTCCTCACAGGAGAAGTTCAGATGCTCCCACAAGCAAGGTATGAGTGCAATGGTACTTTTCCCCAGCAGCCCTGTATCGATACACTTATTGCCTCTGATACTAGAGCAGAGCTTAGAAAAGTATTATTGTTATTTTTATTACTAGTACCACCACAGCTCCCTTGGCCAATATGTCAATTGGCTGTTTTCCAAATTCCCTAGTTGGAGGTACAGTCATCATGATTGATTAGTGGCAATTGGCAGCCTTGTCCTTCATGGATGTGTCTAAGCCCCTTCTAAAGCCATCAAAATTAGTAGCCATCATTACTTCTAGTGGGAGGCATAAGAATGGCAGGCCAATATATTTTACTAGTCTCTGCTAGTGATAGATTACTTAAACAAGAATTCAGTTTTCACGGTTGCAAAAACTTACATCTAGTCAAACAGAAAGTCATAATTTTTTCTTTCAGGACTCTATAATCTATATGTGGAATTAGTTCAAGTCAACAGTGCCCCCAGCTTCTATTCCTCCAGGGAGTTGACCTAGAGGGAAGGAGAAAATATAGGACCTTAGTGAGTTCAGTAGCTAATCCTTTTTCAGCGTCAATCTGAGGTACGACTGGATGAGATGAAGCAGATCTGTGTTCAGAATTCCAGCTTTAAAAAAAATCTCTTATTTGATTTACTATGCATCAGTTAGAAATAATGTATTAAAACTGAAACTGCAATTACCGTATTGCACAACGAAAAGAATAAAATAGTTTCATTAATATATTGATCTAATATAATACTTAGAAGACCAATAATAGCAGTAAATGTTTTACAATTTAGTATCACCTCCTAAAAAGGAGGGTACTTAAAAAAAATTAGATGATGGGAATGGAGATGATCCCTTTCTTCGTTGTTTTTGTTGTTTTTATGTGCCTTCAAGTCAAATACAACTTATGGCGACCCTGTCCTAGAGTTTTCTTAGCAATATTTATTCAAAAGAGGGTTGACACTGTTACTTCCGGTATGGCACCCTTGGGTGAGGGCCCCCAGATATCATTTTGATATCATCTAATTCGGCCTTAGCTGGACCCATTCTCAGTTACCTCACTCCACGTGTTTGTAAGTTCTCCGGACAAGCACAGACATGAGTGCAGCCGCTAATTGCTCTTACATTCCAATCTCTTTTGAGGCCAGCAAACTAAAACTTCACTCCCTGCTTCAGGGAACTTCCCACGTGCACTTTACAATAGATGCGTGGCTCTCAGCCAAGCCAGTCTGGTAAACAAGTCATTTGCATACGAGCTACACCATTGTAATCAGGAGATAATCCCATCAGGTTAAGGTGGAACTCTTTCAGTCTTTTGTCCAGCACCCAAAACTCCTTTTGTTCTCACCTGGCTTGCCATAGCCGAAAGGCACAAACTCCCCTATAAAAACCCCAGATTTCCAAGCAGTCTTCAGACTATTTGGACTGCCATCTCGCTTTGCCGCTGGTTTGTCTAAAGAACTCCCCTCAGCCTGCCACGCTGAGCTTTCCACTTCAGAATCTCATCTATCTTCCCCAGGACATCGAGACCAGGTCGTAACAACACGGCCTAGGCACTGACATGTTCTTCCAACAGCAGTACTGGAAGGGAAATATGGGGAAATTCCCTATGAAACTCAATTATGCCCTTGCAATACTGGTGCTGTAGAAACTACACCCATGTACTTTTGTACTGTCAATTTTATAAGGATATTTGCCACCAGCTGATTACCCTCCTTCTAACTAAATTTCCTGGAAATTTTGATGCTTTTTACTTATGTCATTTGCTGGATAATCAGAATCCAACTGTCAGTAGTTATGCAATATGCTTTGGAAATCTACTTGCTTTAAATAGATGTTGCTTGTATATCTCTGAATAGATAGATACCATAAATACATCACACCTCCAGTACACATTCTCTCTCTCTCTCTTTCTCTCTCCTAATACTATCCTGCTCCAGATAGGGAGCTCCAAAGTGTATAGACTGGGGTGAATCTCAGTCCATGTGGGGACTGGAGTGTGAGGATGCATTCTAGTGGTGGGAGATTACCAAATGCAGTATGTATATGTGGAGAGAAATCTTAGAATGGTATAGTTATTCTCTGTAGCTGTCCTCTATACATTAACAGACACGCCTAGGCATGTCTATTCAGAATTAAGTCCCACTTAATTGAATGAAACTTGCTCTCAAGTAACTGAGTATACTTACCAATACTACCTACTCTCACTTCCCTCCCAACATGGTTGCCTCCTGACAGGCAATAAGTCTCAGGAAATATAAGATTCTATTCCTGTATAAACTGATTTTATTTTAGAGATCCATATGAAATTTCTTCATCTGCAAGTATTTACTGGAAGCCCCTGATATTACCAAAGACTTTTTATTCACACTGCTCAAGTTCATTCAAATTAATCCAATACTTTCTGAAATGAAATGCATTGGTTACTTGCCTTGAATGTTTCTACTATCTCAGACCCAGTAAAGACAGACACCAAATAAACACAGCTGTTGTTCCCAGGACACAGATTCAAGAGAGATCAAGTGAGAAAAAGAGGAATATTAACACTAAAACAAAATGATCCTAATGTCAAACTAGTATAGTATTGCTAAAGCACTTTAGCACTTTAACTCATGAATAATATTTTTAAAAGTCTCAGTGGAAATTGGTGCAAAAAGATTTCAGAAACATTTCATGAGACTGGATGTGACACATGATCAGCAGGAGGGAGATGAGGAAATCCCAGGATATCCCAAGAGAGAACTAAGTGAAAATCCATAAACATGCAGGTAAAATCAAACAAAAAGAACTGGAAACTCTCAAAACTTTGAGGCAGTCTGGTTGAGCTCCATGACTCCAATCAAAAAACTTAAGCAGATATGACCAAGCATGTCCCACCAGTGGGAGCAATACGTGAAGGCACAGGAAAGGGCCTTCTCTACTGTTGTGGCTTGGCTATGGAATGTCTTCTCCTGGGGGCCCTGTGGGGAATGATGCTGGCCTCACTCTGGCACCAGGTTAAAAAGTGGCTCTTCATCTAAGTTCCGGGGCCCCACTGATCATAGCTTAAGTAGGCTGTGGACTTTTGTTTTAGTAGGCACTGCTTTAAATTGCTGTAGATTAGTTCGCCATAAGTTGGAGACACCCAACCCCCCAAAAAATATTTTAAACCATTCTAAGTTGTTTTTCATCGTCATTTGATCAAATATTGTTTTATCACCTGTACCTCATGCTGAGGTCCTTAGATAAATGTCAGACTATAAAAATGTTAATAAATGAATACTGTACTCCATGTAATAAATAAAGTTCTGTTGTTGTGCAGCTTCAAGTCATTTCTGACTTATGGCAACCCTAAGGCAAACCTGTCACAGAGTTTTACTGGCAAAATGTTTTCAGAGGTGGTTTTCCTTTGCCTTCCTCTGAGGCTGAGAGAGTGAAATTCACCAAAAGTCACCCAGTGGGTTTCCATGGCTGAACAGGGATTCAAACCCTAGTCTCCAGGGCTGTAATTCATTCCTCAAACCACTACATCATGTTGGATCCCAATTAAAAGTTTCCACATCCAGTTTTACATCTTCATATATAACTATACAGTCCAGCTCTAGGTTATACAGGTATATGCAAGAATCTCCTTGAAGTCACACAATTAGGTTGTTCTCAGCAGTGATTGGTTAGACTGAATTTCTCCCTCTGGAAGTTGCTGCATAATATTGTTTTAAGAAACTGAAAGGAAGCATCTGAAAGGAGTCTGTTATCACAGTTATGATATGTCAGGTGAGAGCACTAGATATCCTTTTGATATCAAATAATTTGGCCTTTGTTTGACCTTCTCTGCCACCCCACTCCATGTATTTGCAGAGGTCTCCTAGACAAGCACATACAGGCGCGGCCGTTAATGACTGTACATTCCAAGACCCCATTCAGGCAACCACTTTAAGCCTCTCCATTGCTTTAGGGAAAAACCTCCCTGCAAACCAGCTCTGCTCAGCTCAGATTTACACAAAGCCATGCAACCAAGAGCCGACCCATTCTTTTATGTCAGGCTATTAGCGAACTGGCCACGCTATTGTCTTAAGAGCTAAACCAATCATGTAAAACTTGACCTTTGCCAACTCCTCTGTCCAACTCCAAATTTCCTTTGTTCTCACCGAGCATAACATAGCCTGTAAGGTACACTCCACCCTATAAATGGTCCCCACTTTTGGGACTTCCTTGGATCACTCTGGACTTCCATCCAGCCTTGTTGCCCCTCAGTTCTCCATAACTGAGTCTGCCTCCCCTCTTTGGACTACTTTGGACTTCCATCCCACCTTGCTGCCGGTTTGTCTAAGGAGCTCCCTTCAGCCAGTCACGCTGAGCTTTCTTCCCCGGAACCCCATCTTTCTCTCCAGGACTACGAGACCAGGTGTTGTATTACCTATCCCTAAGCTCTCCATTTCTGCTTCCAAGTTAGTTAGTGTGTGTGTGTGTGTGTTTTTATTTGCTGTTTATCTTTCAATAAAACTGTTATTTTTATTACTTTTAAACTTGCCTGCTTGCTCTCTGACCTGAAGCCGTAGACATAGGGTTAAAGATCTTTGCTAAAGTTACCCTGCCTCTCGTTTAGCCAAGAGAGTGCTCAAGCTAATTTCCCCCAACTTGTATTTTATTTGGTAATTTGGGCACCCCTCCCGGGACCCCCAACATACAGGGTAACAAGTCTATCTTAAAGTTGCCATAGTGAGAACTGGAGAGGGGTGCTGTCAATTTAAGAGTTCTGTAAAAGAAGGAAAATCAGCAGCTTTTTACTCATCACACAGCTAGGTAACAACAACTGCTGAAAGTCCATTTTCTGGAGACAGTTTATTTTTGAAAAGTTGTAACAAAGGGTATCTTGCTGCCTGTATAACTCACAGTGTTGGAGGCGCAGATACCCATTCATTACTGTATGATTGTAGCATTAAACCTACATGCAGAACTCAAATTCTCAGAATAAATCATCAAATATTCTGAACTCAGAACTGCACTTTCAGACCTCCACATCCCTGCATACAGAAATCAGCAATCCAGAATTCAACCAACCTAAAGAGGCAAAGCTCATCTCCACAGAACCATGAGAAATAGCACCTCCAGACAGGGATGTCACTCTTTGACTATTTCACCCCCACAGGCAAAGATGATTAATCTCTGTAATTTTCTCCCCACTGCTGGAGAAAACAAATATTTTTATACAGTTTTTGCCTACTATTTGCATACCCTGAAATGCCTTGGGAAACATTTATGCAAACATATATGGGAGGGGGGAGTTTGCATAACAACTGTGGTTTAGTACATTAAAAACACATTTCTATGTCCAAACCCACTGGTTCCAGAAAAAAAAATGCTTTTGTGCAAATAACACAATTTTTGCTCAAAATGTACATTTCTGGAAAGAGTGTTTTTGCAAAAAATAAATAAATCTGTTTTTGTAAAAAAAGGTACAAACAAGTGCTCCTGCATATTTAAAAAAAAAAACTTATATACTTCTTCACAAATTTATTTCCTGAAACACTTCACGATGTTTGACTCCTGGGCAAAAACTGCAAAATTCTCAAGAAAAGCAGAAAAGATTGGGAAACAAGATAGAAAACGAGAATGCTCATTTCTAAACATTCAAAATGTATTATGGTACAGTTCTCCATTCCTGGTATAGCTTCAGCAGGAGTGCGAGGGTAGTTCAGAGATCAGAGCCATAGCCAAACAGTTGTATGACATAGTTAATCAACCACGATACAAAGCAACCGTGCTGATTCAGCAATAGTCAGGAGTCACTAAGGAACTTTAGCAGTCATGAAGTTACATTGGTGTCTCAAGCTCTCAGAAAGATTCTCAACTACAGGAAGTAGAAATGAGGAGTAAGAAGAAGCAATGAGAGAAGAGAGAAGGATAAAGCTGATGAAGAACGAAGATACCGAGGAAGAAGATGTGGAGAAAGTAAAGGCTGTGAGGAAAGAGAGAGAGACAGATGATCTGGGGGAAAGCATGGATACTTAAAGCCATAGCAGAGTAAATAAAAACAAGAAAAGTGTCAGAAAAGTGTGATGGAGAAAACAACGCAGGAACCAAGGGAAAGCAAAGCAGGGGACTGAGTCTGGCATTCACAGAACCATTCAGAATTTTCCCTGCTCCTAGGCCACTTGTGGGATTCACTGTAAAGAGCTAATGCAAAGCCATTATATAAAGAAGTGCAATATTATAAGTGATGCAGACAAGAATCGGTAAACTCTGTTCAGCCAAAATCTAGCACAAAACTTTCTTTAAAAAGTTTCCAATGTTATTACACACCCAGGAGAGGGAGGGATGTAATTCTCTTTGGAATACTGCTAACTTGGTCCACCTTTCTTATTACCTCTTTGTGCACTGAAACCTGTTCTGTCCAAGGGAAATTAAGCAAGAAGGTTGCCTCAAGTGGAATACTTCATGTGTACTGAACAAAGCAAAAGAGGTGCAAGGCAGTGTCTCAAGCAGTAGGTGGTGCTGTACACCTAGATACAAAACCCTCCCCTGGTACCTGTAGCATTCACTTTGGCTCTTGTGTGTGGTGGGATCTCATTCTCTCACCTGAGCACTTTTGCAGGGACAACATTGTCAGTGAATCAGTCAGTACTGCTTATGCCTGGAAGAGAAATGAGGCAGAGTAAATGTGGCATTTGAGAAGATGTCAAGGCTTTTCAGTCAGGAAGAATGAGCAACAGGATGTCTTTCTGAACAAAGCAGCAGCTTCTCACCAAAAAAGTCACAAAACCAGATGAGATCAGCTCCAGGTCCAAAGTACAGGGGTGAGGTAGGGGACAGGATAAAGACCAGAAAGCTCTTAGTTCCCATCTCAAGTGATCCTGATTTCCACTTGTGACAGCTGGCTGCACTTCATGCAGAATTCCATCAGAGCTAAGCTTGGAAAAAGAAGCATATAGGGCAGCAGTTCTTAACCTGTGCTCTGCAAAGCCCTGCTGGCTGTTACTAACAGCGGTAGCAACATGGCCTCCCAAACATGGGACCAGACATGAGAACTGAAAAGAAAGATTGAAGATGTCTCTAAAGGTGTCCAAAGCACCTACCTATGGGATGAGGTTGCCAAGGGGCCCTGGCTCTAAGCTGCGTTAGCAAGGAAAAACACTGCCATGAACCTCCATCTTGTAGGGATTTAGTCACAGTTGCTGGATTGAAACTGTCCGATAAAGTTGCAGATTGGGGAAAGGGGCAAACCTAGCAGCAATCAACTAATGTGTGCCAAGAATACTGGGGATGGTGGTGGTCTATGTTACTCACTAATAGTTAGTGGCATCAAATCCTGTTACTGCAGTTTAGCCCTCCTTGGAGATACCCCTAGATATCATTTTGATATCAATAATTTGGCTCTCTTCCACCAGCCCTCCCCACATGTTTGTGAGGTCCCCGGACAAGCACAGAACTAGGCTTGGCCACTAATCGCTGAACATTCCATTCACCACCCAGGCAGGCCAGAAATAGCCAGATCACCGCTTTAGGAGACCTCTCTGCAAACACCCTCACTATGTATGCACGCTGGACTCCCTCCCCCAAGCAGGCAACTTGGCAAGCTGAATACTCAACTGCCAAGCACTGAGCATTTGCATACTGGCTAACTCTTTGTCAAATCAGACTTAACTCAATCATGCTAAATTGTGACCTTTCCAAATCTTTGTCCCGCGCCTGAAACACATTGTTTTCACTGAGTAAGGCATAGCCTGCAGTTACATTTCTCTCTACAAAAACCCCTGATTCTGAAACCATCCTCAGATCACTCCCGAGTTCCAGACTGCCTTGCTGCCACTTTGCTTGGCAAGCTTCCCCTCAGCTCCACGTGCTGAGCCACATCGAACCCCAGCATCACTCCTCTATCTTCTTTCTGGGCTTTAGGAAAAGGTTTCATATCACCTAAATCAACTATCCCTTTGAAAATCCTGCTATCAAACTCACACCTTTATTTTCCTTAGATATTTGTATGCGTGTGTTGCTTACATTGTGTGCCTGTATTTAATAAAGATCATTCATTATTTCCAACATGGTTTGCTTCTTGACTTGGCCTGACCTCGTAAACATTGGGTTACAAGATCCTGCTGCGTTACCCTGCCTCTCATAGTGCCAACCAGTGCTCCTGACTAATTTCCCCCCATCTTGTGTAATTGTAAGGTTATTTAGGTCTCCCTCCCCGGACCCCCAGTAAACAGGGTAACAATCCTCCTGAGGATTTACCACTTGTCCAGACTTGCCCTCGATACGTTTCACCTTCCTTTGTGAAGGACTAGCATAGGTACTGTGCATGAAGAGGCTGGGCAGGGTTTCAGAATGGGCAATACGGGGCACGGAGTGTGACGAAAGACTGCTAGCATGAAACACCTGGGCTTCCTCCTTTTTATAGTTTCATCCTAGCCAAGGTGCTGCTTTAGCTGCTGCTCTTTGGAGACGTCAACCTGCTTGCTCGCTTGCCTGGCCAGATGAGCAAATGAGCAGTAGCAGGTTCTAAAACAGACACCTGTTGCGATTTGGTTGTTTTGTCTTCTTTCTTTTGGGAGTAGCGAGTACTTCACTGATGGAAGAAGTGGAACCTCCAAGGACAAGCACATAGACCTCCTCTCCCATTGAGAATTGTATAGCGGCTCCTCCACTTTTGTGAGGTTTTGGGGAGCAGAACCCTTGCCAGAGTGGGAAAACCTTGAATAACTCCCCCCTGCTCTTCCTCCTATTACTTCCACTTTGCCTCCATTCAAGCTCTCTGCACAAGGGCAAAATGCATAGGAATGGGAGGGGGACTCCAGAGGGGGAAAGGAAGGCATGCGTGAGCCTTCCCCCACTCTCCATTTCCTTCCATTTTGTATGGCAATGGGAAAGGGGGAGCTCCAGAGAGGGACAAGAAGGCTTGTGCAAGCCTTCCTCCCCCCAGTTCCCTTCCATTTGGTCTTGATGTGAGTTCTCTTTGCAGGGGCAAAATGCATGAGAATGGGAGGAGGAGGAGGAGGAGGAGGAGGGGAAGGGAGAGAAGGCATACACACTCACAAATAATCACAATTCATGAAGGTCAGTCCCACAAATGTGGAGCGAGGACTGTACTAGGAGTGTGCACATTTAGTTATTTTTCCCTTCTTTCCAAATCTGGAAGACCCTTGATCAAACTTTAAATAAATATTTGAATATTTATATAAATATTTGCATATCTAAATAAATATCTGAATATTTAAATCTAAATTTAAAGATTTAAATATTGAGTTAAGTCTTGGGGCGTCCCCAGCAATAATTTCCATTTACAGAGAGTCCCCAGTAAAAAAAAAAAAAGGTTAAGAACTGCTGATAAAGAGGATCATCTGAAAGATTAAGGGATGGTACGTCACTGAAAAAAGCTACGTTAGAGGGGAGGGGAGAGGTGACACGGATTTACAAGGAGGACAATAACAGTCAAGAGAAAGAAGGCAGATAATATGCACCCAGACTAGAAGCAGAGCCTTGAAGTGGCCGTAGATCTGAACCTTTTGCCTAGCTAAGCCAGATCCTTAGAAGCTGCTTTTGGGAGGCATTTGGTAACTACAGCCAGTGTACAAGATGGTGACAAGGTGCTTGCTGAGTTGTGTTTTGCTGGGTCATATTACCACAATAGTATGTTGCAATATTGCTGGCACTGACCTCCCCTCTGTATATGGGAACAATCTAAATTGTTGGTACTAGTTGCAGCTGTGGCTCTGCTGTGTGTGGAGCAATGGATCTGCTATGGATTTTAATGTGAGCTTTAAAGATCCTACCTATGGTGCTGCATCTGTTGAGGGTAGAGTTTGGCACCTTGGACAACCCCTTTTGAGCTTGGACAAAAACGTGGACTGAATTCACTGTCCCACTGAGAGTAGAGCCAATCCACTGCCTCAAATTAGTACCTCCCTGTTGTGTGCCTTCTAGTTGTTTCTGATTTACAGCAATCCTAAGGCGAACCTCTAATGGGGTTTTCTGGAGCTGAGAGTGGGTGATGTACCCAACATCACCCAGTGGGCTTCTATGGCCATGTGCAGAATCAAACTCTGGTTTCCAGGGTCATAGTCCAACAATCAAACCACTACATCATGCTGACTGTCAGTACGTCCCTATCAACCCCAAAGGCTTCAGCGCCAGGAGATCTGAAGAAAGAATCAGCTCCATTAGGTTCCTTCCTCCATCAACTATCACCTAGCAGTAGGCTGAGACAAGGGAGAGGCGGAATAGCCACCACAAACACCTGTTTGTGCAACGAAAGCAAGGTATGAATATTATCGATAAGGGAAGCCAAACCAGTCCACGAGTTCTGCTTGGAAAGGAACTACTTTCAGCTCCTCAGCTCCTTGATCTGCTTATATTATAGCAGGCTGTGTTGTACCTATAAGCAAATGTCCCAGTTTACTTTCCTACCACTGCCACTCTTCTCTTCCAATGCCTCTTCTTTTTGGATTGGATCATTTAGAATATCAGCCTGAACAGTCTTAGTATTAATTGTGGCAAGGTGCTTTTTAAAGAGATTGTTTCAGTGCTTCATATTAATTAACATGACCCAGAAGTCTGCATCTTAAGCCTCCATGGCAGACACAAGAATTTTTTGGCAGGCATGTCAGTACCAAAAAGGTTACCTGAATAGTGAGTACTTGAAAGCAAGTAAAACCACTGCCATAGTCCATTCTCTAAAACACGGATACTGACTATACAACCCCAAAGACCTCACAGCATTTATGGAAGAAGAAAATACCACCATTCTAAATAGCCTCATCCATTAATTTGATGTCACATTCATTTTTAATCTTTCAGACATCCAGTCTGTGCATTAACTAACATTATTGAGTTTGTAGCTTTTCTCCGTTCACTGAAGACAAGAATGCCCCCAAGTTAACCAAAGAGTAAAGGACATTTGAGGGAAAAATACAGGCTGAGAATATCTCAGCATCATTGTCACCACTTTTATTGCATATTAGGTAATGTCTAGGGCTGATTCAGTGATGAGCAAGGCAGCCTTCTCACACTACACATTTTGCACAGAGTTTCTCCATCACAAAAGGCTTATGAGGCAACACCTGGCCTTGTAGACCAGGGGTCAGCAAGCCATGGGCTTCGCTCACGTCATATTTTGCTGTGACAAGAAGCTTCCCCAGAAGATTCATATGCTATCAAAACTGTCAAAGGCTACTGGTACAAAAAAATTATTCGATTCCTAATTAATGGAAGCCACAGATATTTACAGCAAAGAAAGATCATCAGTCTTCCAGCTGACAGGGCATCTGAATCCCTTCATAGCCAATGATGGGCTATTTCCCAGGCAGCACAAAAACTGAGAAACATTACCTCCAAGGTAATGTTAATTACCACCATACCAAAGTTTCCCTAGCCTGGGGCATGCACATACCCACAGTGTGATGCTGAGATACAGTTACACAAGCAGAGATAAAAGTTCTAAAGAAAGGAATTACTACTGCACAGAATCAAGGTTCTCTCCACTATAAAAGCTTTGAGGAAGACAAGTCAAGTTGTTACTTCCCCCACACAGAAGGCCAAAAGATGCAGACATGATTCTCAGAGGGAGCTCACATTCTTATACATGGGAATGCTCCATGCTGCTTAACTATCCTATGGGTTAAACGTTATCCCCCCAGCTTGACTCTATGCCTAGTTTTAACCTGTTTATTCTGTTTTATAACCTGTTATTTGTAAGCCACCCTAAGATCTCTTGATAGTTTGAGAACCAACATGGTGTAGTGGTTTGAGTGTTGGATTAGAACCCTGGGGGCCTAGGGTTCAAACCCCTGCTCAGCCATGGAAACCCACTGGGTGACCTTGGATAAGTCATGCTCTCTCAACCTCAGAAGGCAGCAAGGGTAAAGCCCCTTTGAACAAAACCTGCCAAGAAAACCTCATGATAGAGTTGCCTTGGAGTCACCATAAGTCAGAAATGACTTGAAGGCACACCACAACAAAAACAACAACAACAACAACAACATTGTTGAACTGTGTAATACCATTCTATGGAATGGTGACAAGTTCACCGGAAAGCCAGGGACCTTCTTGTTACATACCCCCATGAATTTTTGCAACCCATTCACCCCCTCCCCCTGGTGCCTGGCATGAAATAGCCAGATGTGCTATTAAATGGACTGACCTCCTGAAGTGGAGGAACTGAAGGCTAGTATAACCTTAGCTGAAAAGCTTTATAATACACCGAAGCTGCAGTTAGTACAAGCATACCAATCCCTGTTCACTGGCATTGGGAGTCCCATTTTAGCTAGGATGGGATTTTCAAAAGAGAAACTATTGTTACTCTTGAATGAACAGCTGTTTCAAAGAACCCAAAAGCTCAGGGCCAGCCCTACCATTGGGCAGTGGATAAAGTACGGTGTCCACCTCAGGCAGCACATGTTATTGAAGAGCGTAGGCAATACATTAAAAGGAAAGGAGCTGCATATCCAACACAACTAACCCAATATCCCAGCTGATAATCTAGACAACTTCTGTGTATAGCACAAGGACAGCTCGTAAAAAGACAGGTGTACTTCAGTTAACTAAACAGATGTATTTCTGGCCATTACTTCTTTAACAGAAACTTTGGTACCAGGGCAGAAATAATATGGAAGGAATGGGGATAGGTTCCTACACCACCCAAAAAGAGTAGTTCAGCAAATGTTTTATCCAAAACCTAACCACATACATGTGTAAAATGAAACAACCAGGTCAGGTAAGCCTTGCATAAATAAACAAAATTCTTTTCAACCTTCTACATATCACTTGAAAGCGTCATCCCAAAATGCATCCAGTGACATTTTTTTTCCTTCATCCTTTTCTTTCATCTTTCTTATGATATCTATTTTTCTAGCCAAACTAATAGATTTATGCTCCTTTTTTTAACATACTGGGGGGAAGCTGGTAAGACAGGCTTATCGGTTCTCCCCTTTTTGCAATTCTTGCATGCATAGTGAGGGATTCTAGAGGGAACTGCTGTTCACCTACCCTGTTGTAGGCAGACACACAGAACTACAGCAGGATTGGCTAGAGTAAAATCTCACTCCCCCTGCTAAGTTTGATTACATTGTTTACTGCAGGCACACTGTTGCAACTTGATGCTAAAAATTTCTGTTACTCCAGCCTTCCTTCACCCTGTTCTCAGTGCTAATGCTGCTTAAAAACTTCCAGCTAGACCGAAGATGAGGAAAAAGTAGGAATGGACAAGCGGGGGAAAAGACTCGTAAAAAGAAGCTTCTTCATCATAGGCTTTGGTAACTGAGGTATGCCTAAAACAAAAATATGCCACAAAATGGCAGCATATACAATATAAAATTCAAATAAAATACTAAACAAGAATTTTAAAAAAGTGTTTTGATTCCACAACCATCCTTTCACAAATGATTCCCTAACATTGGTGCCACAACCAGAAAGGCCTTGCTAACTGCATTCCCAGATCCCAGTTCCTGAATGGAAGGTCCATGGAGCAGAGTTCCTTAGGTGGATCTGAATGAATGATACATTTATGGGTAAGGGACTTTACTTGCTGCCATTTTTAATCAGGGCTATACGTGGGGCTAAAATACTGGTTCGTGGACATATATACACAGTATGAACAACTTCTCTCATTACTCATTTAAACTGTTCTTCCAGAGACAAAAAAAAACACAACTTTAACCTCCTGTGACGGAGAAGATCATATGTACTACAGCTACCTATTTAACTACTGAGAGTGCACCCGGACTGCTCTCTTTGCAGCTACAAAGAAAGAAAGCAATTCCCATTCACCTTATCCAGCACAGCCGATGATGGGAAATCACAGGAGTTGTGGTCCAACATATCTGGAAAGCCAAAAATGCCTGAGCTATACAGATGTCCAGTAGCTGTCAAAAGGAACAGTAAATTCCCTCATACCACCACTGACAATACTCACAGACTAAAGCTGTAAGTCATCCTGCCCAGAACACCGCTTAGAAATGGAACTGCAGCAACTGAAAGGAAGAGAACAATATAATTGCACCAGCTGCTTTCCCAGCATGGCCAAGAGGTAATAAAGAGCCAGGGATAGAAACTAACAATCTAGCACAGCAGCCGTTTCTCTTTAAACCAGGCAGAGTCCTGCTAAGTCCTCTCTGCCACATTGGAATCCTGGTGTATGCCAGGAAGCAGTTAAAGAACAGCTGTATCACTTGCAAAAGAATGGGCTTTTTGAGGAAATAAGCAACACTCTGAGCATCTTCGGGCTTAACCATCAAAACCTATAAAGGATTCATGATGCTGTCTTGTTAGCTACAGGAGACAATTGGCAGAGGATTTGAGAGAGCCAAACAGTCCCCCTTATGTAAGCGACACCCTGTGTAGCAGCAAAAGTTAAAGCATTTCAACAGTTTGTGTTTCTTAGCCAGATGTCAGGAAGATCATGGAAATGCAGCCTGATGTACTCTGAAGTGCTTCGATTAAAACAGAGTAATGAAAGCATTTCTGAGCCAGGGCCAATCTGCATAATGAAACTGAATAATCAAATCTGAAGGCTGAGCAAGTTCTGGCCAGACTTGAAACTAGAAGATGTATTGGTCAAATAGTACCAATCTGCAGTAACAGTGGTACAATAAACGCATCTGAAGTTGCAAGATAGAACTGTGGCAACTTTGGTACCTAACGAAAAAGAGGACAGGCCTCCTTCACCCATAAAACAGCTGTACATAAGAAGGAACTTCAGTACAGTTCACCCTCTGTCTCCAAGATTCTGCATGTACAGATTCAACCAATCATGGCTAGAAAATATTTTTTTAAAATCCTAAAAGCAAACTTTTCAGTTGTTCACTATTTGATATAAGGGACACCATTTTACTACACCATTGTATATAATGAGACTTGAGCATCCACAGATTTTGGTATCCATGGGAGATCTTGGAATCAAATCCTAGCGAACACTGAGGGCCCACTCTAGATGAACTAGAGCATTTCATTAAAGCAAGTGGTAAAGCCAGGAAAAATGGTTCATGGAAGAACTTGACTCAACCGTGGTCTTTTAAAGGTAGTCCAGGGATGAGGGTTCTACTGCTCACATTTTCCAAGCCCTACATTGCAGTTTCAGCCTCTTTGCTGGGTGGGAGGGCAAAGGGTCCTATGGAGAACCAAATAGGCTCTTTGGATATTCCATATTAGGCTCTCAATATGGAGATGATTAGGGGATGAATTGCTCATAACAACTCGTCACTTGCATTTTATTCTGCAATAGTTACAGAGATAAAGCAGGGAAATATTAGTCAGATGGCCCTATGTGCAGGCCAGTTTAAAAGATTCTATATTCTAAGAATTTAAATGAAATTGCCTTCATACCATGGAGCAAGATTCAAACAAAGATTCAAAACAAAGAGTTCAGCTTCAAACAGTTCAGCCAAAATGACAATTAAAATACAGATTTCATCCCCTAAAAGGAGGTGGATCCAGGCAAATACACAGCAGATAGTGAGTGCCCCTACAAGGCAAAATAATGGCAGAATTACTTTTCTCCAAAGTGTCATGGTTTGAATATTGGATATGACCTTGGAAACTAGAGTTCGACTCCCTGCCCGGCCATGATAACCCACTGGGTGACCTTGGGCACCTCACACTCTCTCAGCCCCCCAAAAAACCCTGGTAGGTTTGTTTTAGGATCGCCATAAGTTGGAAACTACTTTAAGGCACACAACAAGCCCTTCGGGAGGCTGAATGGAAATAGGTGAGGCCTGCCTTGCCTCACAGAGATGCAACTGACAACCTCCTCTGCAGATAGGACCTTTTTCATGTTGACAGAAGCCATTAATTGCCTGTTTGGACACAGGCAGTTTCCCTTGGGCACACAGCCTGGGAATGACTGAAAAAGAGGTATCTGCCTTCCTTACTTTGCCTTTCTTAAGCAGCTTTACAACAAACATCATTAGCTGCCCAGGGTCTGTGAGAACAGATTCTGCTTAATCTTCCTTAGAGATTTAAGAAGAGGCAAATATTTGGTCTCATTTGCATCCCCAGAGACACAAATTTTGATGAGATTTCACACATCAGGAGAAAGGTGTGGATGGACCCAAACAGTTTCATGCTCACCACTTCAGTTGAATGTTCTTGGGAAAGCATTTTACAGTGTACTTTTCCTTGTAAAGAGGCAGAACTGAAAGCTTATAGCATTTTTTAAAAGAAAAATAACTGTTTATTTACAAATAGAGAGGCAGGCAAGCACCCAACACATGGCTCCCAGTCTCCAATTTTCATAGATCATCTCCAGGCAGGAAACAGGTGAGCAAATTCTCCAGTTTTGAAGGCCTCAGTTACAGGCAAGAGGAAACAGCTGGGTACAAATCTCCAGCTCAGCTAGGAAAGCAGCAGCTTGCTACAATTTACAAGGATTAATTTAATTTTGTTGCTGTAGCTTGCAAGGGCTAGGCGGGGCAGGAATTATGTATTTACTTCCTCTTTCCTTAACAGTTATTATGATGCCAGGGCTCACCTTCTTTTCCATTTTATATCCAGCAAGAAGCAAGCAGACTATATTAAATGTTCCTTATCCTGTGTCCAAAATAAGCAAGAATAAAATAACTCCCTCATGTTCCCTTGACCTGTGATAGACCCTGTAGTTAAGATTTTTATCTTAATTTCCAAACTGGAAAGCATGTTCAATGTGCAGGGGGAGCGAGAGCTGTGAGCAATTGTGGTTGGTATTTAATGCATTAATTAATTAATTAATTAATTAATGACATCACTGGAGCTGTACCTAGATTTCGGTTTTGGCTCAGAAACCTCAGAGTTTCAAACAAAGCAGCAAAGCAACAAATTAAGCCCTCCCACCCATCCAAATCTAGATGCACACTACCCAAAATACAGTCAGAACATTTTGGCACAGGAGGAAGAAGATTTAATGGGTACCTCTCCACATTCCTAGCAGGACAACAAAATTTGCTGCCCATTTATGATTCTTCAAATCTGTTGCCTATGAGGCCTGATTATGGACACATTCTCACCTCTTCCTCCATCTATTTTTTTTCTTACTGCTGTTCTTCTAGGTTTGTATGCTCTGCTTGACGTTTTTATATAATATAGCCATATGCCTGTTTTGAGACCTGTCCAGAAAACTGTTTTAAGTCACAAGAAGAGCCTTGTTGGATCAGACCAAAGGCCTCACTAGTCCAGCACTCAGTTCAGACAGTGGAAAGCCTGCCAACAGAACATGAGTACAACTGAGCCCATCATAGTTGTGAGCTGCCCATTGCCAGGTAAAAGAGTGCAGAGCTAGCAAAAGGCTGATTCGGTAGACAAACTGAGACAGCTTAACAGTTCGACAGAGCTTGCCTGTTTAGGGCTGAGCAGAAGCAAACTCAAAAAGTCAGTTCAGGAATCCAGCAAGGTTGCACAGTCCAAGGGCCAGAGAATCCAGGCAGACAGCAAATAGAGTATCTGTAGCAAACAAAGGCAAGGGCCAACAAATGTTGTTTCTGGCATCAGGCCACCACCCTCTGCCTTCCTTAAAAAGGCTGGAGCCAGCTGGCTGTCAACCCAGCCTGCTGCCCTCAGAGCCTGACTAGCTCCTGGTATGCTTGTGTTTGCTTGTTTTCCTTTGAGGTTGCTGTTCGCCTAGAGAAACTGACTTCTGGCCCATGGCAGAGCCCTCCATCTCATCATCATCATCATCATCATCATTATTATTACTACTACTACTATTTATTTGTATCCTGCCTCTCCATATGGATCGAGGCAGCGAACAACTTACAAATAGCATGTATTTCTATACATGCCCCCAACAAGCTGGGTACTCATTTTACCGAACTGCAGAAGGATGGAAGGCTGAGTCAACCTTGGAGCCCGGCAGGATCAAACTCACAACCTTGTGGCTTGCAGTACTGGCATTTAACCACTGCGCCACCAGGGCTCCACAGCAACTGATATATAGAGGCATATGGCCTCTGATGCAGTATATGATTCATAGCCATCTTAATAGCCTTTGCTGGCCTCATCCACTACCCATTTATCCAGTCCACTTTTAAAGCCATCCAAGCTGGTAGTTATGGCCACATCTTGTGACTGTGAATTCCACAGTTTGAATATCTACTGCTTAACTGTGCAAAGTAATCTCTCCTTAAAACACCTTGGGCAAACACCTCTGCTCTATTATGGAAGTCTTTGACTTGCCACTATAGACATTCTTCTTAAAAATTACTTTCTAAGCTCTGGAATGGGAGACTACCCAGGACAGAAGATATCCCCATTTATTCACTCCTTTAAGCTCCATGAAAGAAAAACAGACAGAAAGAAGGAAAGAAGAATCTTCTCCCAGGAATCACTGAGAAATTAGAAAAATGGTTAAGAAAATATGTTCCAGTTGGGGAGAGGGAATATTCATTTCTCCCCCATGTTTTCAAGCAGCTGCTGTACCACAGATTTGTAGTACTAGGGACCTTTGAACAGATGGGATTGTAATTCCTGGGGACCTATTTGCAAGGCTATTGCAGATCCACCTGGCACCAATCAAGAAGCTGGTCTTTATTGCCTTGGCCTTTATTGTGTGACAGTTCAGTGCAGGGCTAGGGAGAGACTTTGGAACATATACAAGGGGGATATGTTGGAACTATACAGTATAAAGAATAAGAAAAGTGGGGGAGAGGAAACAATGGCACTGTTGGAGGAAAGGGTAGCAGAAGCATATAGTATTTCAAGTGTCTGCAGCTTGATTACAGGGTTGGACAAAAAGGGATTTCTGCCCCAGCTGAATGTCCTTGGATTAGCAACATATAAATGAAATTCCTTCTTGCACAGTAACCACATTATTATACTACAATAATATCAGGCACTTAGGCAGAATTTCCATTTTCAAAGTACATCAGAGCTCTCAGCTGGCCAGCCCCCAGCACATATCATGGCCACTTAAGCCAGTGGAATATGTGACAACAACCCATAATTCAGCCTAGAGATGTTGATATTATTTATTTACATCTTTGTCACATTTCTTAGATGTTTTTCAGTCGGTTATCATCCAAACAAGCCACAATAGGCAGGAACAATATTTCTTACTGTGTTTATTACATTAATAGTCCACCCCCAAGGAGTCCAAGGCACTGTGGAAAGGGCAACTGTGCCCCCCACCAGAGGTTTTAGGACTGTAACTCCTGGCTACAACTGAGGGGGGGTCTAGGCAGCCACACATTCCTCACCATTGCTGTCAGCTCATAATCACAAAGTTAGAAGTGGTCTTCTTGGCTATCTAAATCAATCCTTCACTCAGTGCAGGAAATCCAAATGTAGTGTTAACAGCATCTCTCTCGGTTCTGAAAGAGAAAACCTGCAACTGGAAAAGAAATGACACTCTAATCTTGAACAAAAGCAGAGTCATGCACTCTGTAAGGATTGTATGGGCTGTGCAGGTATTACACATACCATCCGGGTGACCAATGGTCTCTAAAATCCTTGTTTTCCTGTTGACACCTGAAAATTACCTTTCTAAGAGGCAAAACACCAGAAACTCCTGATGAGATTTTTTTTTTAATGTTTCAGAATTCTATTGACACCTTTGGTTTTAACACTTGCAAGCCCCTATATTATGCTTGAATTGAAATGGTAGGGGAAATGCATCCTTTTGCCTTCAGTCAATGAGATGGATAAGTCTGGTAAGATCAAATCTGCTCAAATTCTGTGACAACCTTTTTTGGTAACCTCAATGAGGGCTAGGGTAGGATAGTATAAGACTGTGAGAACTTCCTATATCCCTCACCTGCACCTGTGGATGCCCAGAGTCAATAAAGTAACAATCTATTTCTTTCCCCTTTCCTCCAACACTACTTTCTGCCCTGTGTGGTATTTTAACATCCATTTATCCAAACCACTTTGGGCTCTTAACATTAAATACTAATCATGAGAAGAGAGAGACTAAATACGCTTACACACATATGCACTCACACAAACACAGAAATCTCTATTTGAGGAAGATGTTTTGTTGGTCCACAAGTAAGTCTTTGCTCAGGAAAGCAACAGGTCCCACAACCCTGCCCCTCCACATCATTTTCCCTGAAGATTCCAGCACCCACAAGACTGCAGTCTCGAGATAAATATTTGCAACCAGTGCCTTTCTTTTTCTTCTAATCGGCCCATTGGCTAGTTAGATCTTTCTTCTCTCTTTTTGTGGCTTATCGTTTCTTTCTCCTCAAGAGTTTTCCCTTTATGCTCCCTTCCTTGGGCCTTCCTCTGCTTTCTGATCCCCCACCATTTTCTACCACCTTTCCTAAATCTGAAGCCATTCTTGATTCTGGAGCTCCTTGCTAAGACTTGCCCTTTACTTTCATCCCAAACCACTCTTTTATTTAATTTGTTATATTTCTAGTCTGCCTTTCATCCCAGTGAGCTCAAGGTGGTATATTCTCCTCAGGCACTTCTCCTCCTCCTCCCCACTTTATATCCTCAAGAGAGAAAGAGTGACTGTCTTAGTGAGTTTTATGGTTCAATAGGCATTAGAACTTGGATTTTATGAAGTTCCAATCCAACACCACACTGACTCCTTTTACCTGCTTTAGTTCTACTGCCCCCATTCTGTCTCTAGAATGCTCTCATACAGGCACAAAACTGTTTCTGCCCCAGTCAGTTCAGCCCGGGACTTGGAAAACTTTTCCCCTACTTTGTCATCTTCTTTCATTTCATTTGGAGCTGGTGTTTGCCTTCCATTTTAATTACATACATACATGATCTGCTCTGCATAGTCTCTTGCTACATCACTGGCTTTTAAATGTTTGTCGACCTTTGACCTTCTCACTGTTGTTTGGATATATAATTATAGTTTCCCTGGTGTGTGTTTAAAAACTTTGATTCCACCTTTCAAATGAATGTTGCAATTCTTCTCATTAATAGGCTGTTGTCGGTTTTCCGGGTTTTGAGACTGTGTTCTATTAGTACTTTCTCCTGACATTTCGCCTGCATCTGTGGCTGGCATCTTCAGAGGATAAACTATTATCATTAAATTATTCCTTACTTAAGCAACTGCGTCTTTAATCAGCAAAGTACAGCCTTTAAGGTGCCAGAGTTTGGGCTACTCAGGGCTCCATGTGTTAAAGATCCCTAAAAGGGCCAGGTTTGTATGCATCCCTGTTAAAAAGGGTACTTATTAAATGAAATCATCCCCAGAGATCCCACCATTGTTTGAATACACCCAGTGAGGGAGATCTACAGCCCTCTAGCTCACTGATTCAATTATCATGGAATCATAGAGTTGGAACAGACCCCAGGGGCCATTCAGTCCAACCCCCTGCCATGCAGGAACCCACATCAAAGCACTCCCGACAAATTGCCATCCAGCCTCTGCTTAAAAACCTCCAAAGACTCCAACACACTCTGAGGCAGCATATTCCACTGTGGGACAGCCCTGACTGTCAGGAAGTTCTTCCTGAGGTTCAGGTGGAATCTCTTTTCCTGCAGTTTGAATCCATTACTCCTTGTCCTAGTTTCTAGAGAAGCAGAAAATAAGCCCTCCTCCTCCTCGACATGACATCCCTTCAAACATTTAAACATGGCTATTGTGTCCCCTCTTAACCTTCTCTTCTGCAGACTAAACATATCCAGCTCCCTAAGTAGCTCCTTGTAGGTCATGACTTCCAGACCCTTCACCATTTTGGTCACCCTCCTCTGGACACACTCCAGCTTGTCAATATCCTTCTTGAAATGAGGTGCCCAGGACTGCACACAGTATTCCAGATGAGGTCTAACCAAAGCAGAATGGAACCATTACCTCCCTTGATCTAGACACCATACTCCTATGGATGCAACCAAGAATGACATTGGCTTTCTTGGCTACCGCATCACACTGCTGACTCATGTTCAGCTTGTGGTCCACCAAGACTCCTAGATCCATTTCATATGCACTGTTATCCACCCACGTGTCCCCCATCCTATATGCATTCCAAATTCTCAAACTGTTTTTACCATCAGAAAGCTTGCTTGAAATCTCCTGGAGCTTAAGCCCTTTCAGACCTAGTTCTACTCTATTGGGCAGCAGAGAACAAGTATATTTTCCATGTGGTAGCCCTTTCAGTATTTGAAGAATGTTATGTTCTCACTCAGGCTCATCTTACCCAGACTAAACATACCCACTGCCTTTACTTTCCTTTACAACAGTCTTCCTCCATGTTTTTTTCCACCTAGTGACTGTACCAAGATCTTCCAGTGAGTTTCATGGAAAGTGAGGATCTTAACCTGGATTACCCAGGTCCTAACTCAACAGTTTAACAACTATACAATACTTGGATGGGACAGGGGGAAATATAGGAAAAATCCTACAGAAATATCACATTGAAACAAAATAGAAAAGATTATGAATATATGCACCTGCCTGAAAGTGAGTGAGACACAAACAAAAGGAAACAGAGGAGGGTCTCAGAACAAGCAAAACACTAACAGAAAAGGCAGAGGCAGAGAAAACAAAACCCAAAACGTTAATCAAAAAGATGTTAATAGGACAGTGAATAATATTACAAGAAACACCAGAGATACAAAACAACAGAAGCCTTTAGGCAAAACAATATAACAGTATCACAACTTATAGAATCACGTGTAAGCAAATGGCACCTCACAGATATTAGGAGCAGCAAATAAAATAATAGAAATCAAAAATTGTAATGAATAGAGTAAGAATGACCTTCTAAAGAAAGTAAAAATAAATCAGTATAAAGCAGTAAAAGAGACCCTTGTCTATGGCCTAAGTGAAAAAATTATACAAATAAACTGATAAATCCAAACAGTCATTTATGTCAAGAGGTACAGTGGATTTTAATATATGCATCCAAAAGACCCCCCTTGGAAGGAACCTATTCTGTGAAAAGAAATACATTGAAAAGAGCAAAGCTGAATTTGTGCAATGCTAAAGAACCTGAAGGACTCAAGAGAATGTTTGCGCACTGTAAAATGTTCAGTGAGTGTGGTATCTAAATTATTATTACTGATCTTGCTCAATAATTCCTGATCTAAGAGATCTAGATGTCTTTTTTAAAGCATAGACACAGGACAATATATATATGATTTAAATTACAATTAGTAAAGGACTTCAGCTGGTACTTGGTAAGCTTAATGATAGGGTAAATAAACTCCTTTATAGACATTGCTGATATAGACATTGCTGATAACATGAACAACATCTACCCTTGTAACGGCACACTGCAACAGGAGACATGTGACTAAAATGAAGAAAATCAGTGTATACTAATAGATCCTGTAATCCTGAAGCCCTAGGTAGATAGGGAGTCTATCACAACCAGGAATATTTTGAATAAAATGCCAGTGTTTGAAAATGACATCTTTTATCTTATGTGAAATATGATTTAAGGGAAAATACCACATGATTCTATCATGGAGCTATTCCTACTGGTGGAGGCCTCAGGCAGAGTTCTCTTCCAGTCTGATACTCCAGATGCTTCTACTGGTGGGGCAAGTAGTAGGCATGAGGCTTTCTGTGTGCCACACTTGCATCTATCACTGTATTCTCTTCACTAGGTCATGCTTTACACCAAGGCATTTCACTTCACATCTTCTGTAATAAATGATTTTTCATATACTGCCTGATGTGCCTTGCTGTTCCACAACTGTTGTACCAGATAGAAGGAAAAAACCCTGCCCTGAATCCTTGCTGATTTGCCCTTATACAGATTTGAGCAGGCCTTTCAAAAATGTACACCCAGACACAAAGTATGCAGTTCTAAAGAAACATTTATGTTGCTGAAAAATTCAAATCATGCAAAAGTTACATGATGTTAGCTGGTAGGAAAGGAGACTTGATAATGCAAAAAGTAAAGTGACTAGACTGGGTTCAGTAAGATACCCAGACCCACCCCCTGCTGAAAACTTCACACAACATGCCTGGAAGTCAGGGGGGTTGTGATGCCAAAAAAAAGGGGGGGGAATTCAATATAACTAACACAGACTTTCTTAGAATGAAATTAAATGAAATCCTGTGTTTCAATATATCATTACACATAGCAGCCAGTCTGGTCCCCAATGGAAAGAAAATCCTTGAAGCTATTTAAAGATTCCCTCAAATACGAGGCAACACTTATGAACAAAATTATGAAGCTTGAAGAAGAGAAAAATCTTCAAACTAATATTATCAGTGTAATGAGAAATCAGCCACATATTAAGAAATCAGCCTCATATTGGCTTGAGTTTTTTATTCACATGTGGTCCCCCTTTATTCTAGATTGCAGGTGAAAATGGTACTGGGGGGGACTTCTCATGACCGGCTGGGGAGTGTCATTCTCCCTTTTATTGCTTTTTTACTCTCCCCTGCACACACACACACACACACACACACACTTCATGGAAGCCCAAAAGCAGGGCTGACAAAATAGAAGTACCTCCAAGCCAAAACCTTAGCCCTAGGGACAGACCCTAAGATTGTAACAGGGGTGGTCTCTGGTGAAGTCACTAAGCAGGATACATTAAGTGTCAACCACATTTGCTCAGAGCACCTCAGTCAAAAAGAATCCACAAAATTAGAAATCATTGTTCCATTTTTTAAAAAATTACACTGGAGGTCTGCACTGAAAAGGGGGAAATTCCCAGCTTTGTTTTCAACCCCTTTGTTTTGTTTTGCTTTAAAAATACACGGGCATTGTAGTCCAACCATTTCCCCCCCAAATCTTCTTGAACAGGGAAAAAACCCTCAAACATATCCCAGTCATTTTTAACATTTTTCCAAGCACTCGGTATAGTGCATGAGAGTTATTCCAACCAAAGAAACTAGCAAGGAAAAAAGAAAAGTATTCCACTTCTGTTTTAATAGATGGCTCCCCTTAGACAGTGCCTCCCCAGGATGCTTTGCCAGCCCACTTCCATCAAATTTGATTTTGATTTTTAAATAAAGATGCCTTCCATGCCCCCTAAAGAGTTGGGAGCACAATTTGGCTACCCGCCCTGAAACTGTTTTAGGACTGGCAGAGATCATTTTCAACCAAGGGAGTAAACTGTAAGTAATTTATTTACTGGTTGGAAAAAGATGCATTCCCTGAATCTAAAATACCCAGTGTGGCTTAAAACATGGAAGAACTGTCTCCTCCCCACCAACACTGTACAGGGAAAATTTAAATTGGGAGGGGGCACAACTCTCCAAGGTCCTGCAGGTCTACCCATGATGAATTAAGAGACCAACAGAGCAATTCTAACTATACACATCTATTCCAAATCAAATCCCACTGACTTTAAGGCCCTGAGTATATATCCTCCAGATGTCCCAATATGGCAGGGACATTCCCAATTAATCCTCAGTCACCTCCCTTTTTCAGCTGCTAAAATGTCCTACTTCTTCTTTGTAGTCTCTGTGCCACACAATAGATTTTGCACCTGCTCAGAGCCTCCAACAGAATGTTTCAGAGCTTAGTAGCTTGGCAGAAAACCCTGCCTCCTCCTCCATACCACGCATGTTCAAGCCCACCAAGCTACCCTCTCCTCAGTTTTTTTTTCATCCGCCATCGGAGACACTCCACTGCATGTGTTCAGGAGCCTTAATAGTGTATATTTGAGTTTTCTCCCCTTGCGCTCAGTTTTTTCTCTCCTTTGCATTATTTTTTTCATACTTATTTTTCCTCCTATCTTCTTTCTTTAAAAAAAAATCTTTTTCTTTACTTCGTCACCTTCCTCTTCTCCTCTCCCATAGTCTCTACTTCTCTTTTCAGGCATTGTTCTTTCTGCAGTCATAAGGTGTCTCTTTCTGATGTGCACAATCAGTGCCTTTTTTGTCTGGAGGAAGAACATAATGTGAGCCTCTGTAAGATCTGCTGTCAGTTCTCATCCCAGACCTTTAAAAAATGGGCCTCTAGACTGCATTCATACTGTTGAGAACCGTCACTGAAAGTTCCAGAAAAAGCAGCTCAGAATGTTGTCCTTTACACTGCTTCCATGATTGTGGCAAGGGTTCTCAGGACACTCTTGGCACTGGTATTGACTCCAACATTGACTCCAATTGTGACTGCCATTTCGATACCAAACTCAGCATCAACTTCATCCTTGGTACTGATTGCTTCCTTGATACTGACCTCAGCAGTGTCTGCTGCTTCTTCAACACTGGCTCCCGCATCAACACCAACAGCTACAGTCTCGCCTTCAGCATCAACACAGGAATCAGTACTGAAAGGATGGTTGACTATGCCTCCTTCTTTGATGTCAACTCAGAAGGACAAGGCCTCAAAGAAAAAGTGATCTACCACAGATCCCTAAAAAGAAAAAGAAGGAGGACAGTGGACCATACTGATCTTTTGATATCAGCGCCCAAAGCATCTCTACTGTCACTGCTTGCACTTCCCTCAGAACTGGTCTCAGTACCGGAGGTACAGCAAGTTGAGGTTCAGCCCAACCCACCAGTTGTGTCTCCATGGTCAGAGCCTTTGGCAGGTCATCCCCATGTGACTGGGCTGTACATGCACATCCCCCAGTTCTCAGCAAGTTGAACTTAGCCTGCTGTGCCAAGGTCAACTACCTGACATCATCTGTCAAGATCATGTTCACGTGATTGGTACCATCACTTTAGCTGGAATAGATCTCCATCCTATGTGTCTGTGCATTAATACCATAGAGGACATGGCCTTCATAAGGACTCCCCATTCACTTCAGTCTCATACATCAATCAGTACCAATGTGAATATTTGTGGAGGGAGCAAGCTTGCTCATACCAGTTGTTTTCCTCATCCTACCAAGACAGGTACCATGAACACAAATACTGGCGTGACATCCCAGAACTTTTAAGACATTGCTCTCCATCTGCATCACCACCTCATCAAGACGCTCAACACCTCAGAAACCATGGCCATTACTGTTGATCCTGATCTTAATCCCTGTGTTAGCCCTGATCGCGATCTCATTCTCAATCCCAATATCAGTCTTACCATTGTCCACCATCATACCAACCTCAAGCTCAGTTACCATCTTGCCATGGTCCACTGGCACAGTATACCTGAATTCCAGTTCATCTGTCACTCGGATTGTTGGCTGATGAACAGCAGCAAATTGCTGAAGCTTCCATCAGTTCCTCCTCACAGTCACTCTCTGGTGCAATGAACAGTTTCTCCACTGCCTTGGACTACTGCCACAGTTTCCTGTCCACCACCATTGCCAACTCCTGCAATGACTACAGTCACCTCCTCTGCTCCAATTGTCACTTTGGTATTACCGAGTACCTGTCCTGCTCTGCCTTGGAGACCCTGACAGTGAGGAGGAAAACTTTGACTCAGAAACAGAAGATAGCCCAGAGGAAGACAACAGCCAGCAGCAGGACCCAGAGCAAGGGGAACAGAAGGGCCAGCTACAATTAGAGTCAGAGGAAGAAGCAACATAGGCAACCTACACTGGCAGAACAATGGCAAAAAAGGAAGGGCTCAGGTATTTAGCTCGTTTACATAACAAATAAGCCCTAATGAAGGAACACTTGCGTCAACATCATTATCCTATAAAGGACAAACAGCTGGCCTATCTCCCCAGAGTCGACAACTGATCTTCCTGGTGGTTGAAACCTTGCGCCGGTACCTTGCTTACTGAATTCTGACTCTCCTTGGACCTTTGCCTGCTGTGACTGTGCTTCTGGTTTGTCCTGTGGATTTGGATACTTTGGAACTCTGGATTTTTGGCTTGGTTCAGATTTTGATTTGAACTATTCTCTCTCTCTCTCTCTCTCCTCACCTGCTAACTGCTGCCTGGCCTGTCTGAGACACAATAGTGCCGTTTTTTCTCTGCCACCTCCAGTACCACCTCACCTAAGCTTTCTCCATCCTCTCAGGTATCATTGCCCTCTTCAGAAGACTAACAACTCTAATTTGCCATCAGAAGAACCAGGCTGCCCAGCTGTACCGTCTCCTCCTGCTGCTGGTTTTAGTGTCTGAGGCCGGGTTTCAAATATGCAGGCCTGTATGGCTGCCTATCAGAAATTTATTTGGGACATACTTTTCTCCCTTATTCCGCACCAACCGGAAGAGCAAAAATCCAGTGCACTTCAACTTCATCAGGATGCTCAGGCCCTTGTGGCACAACAAATTCAGTCCCCATGCCATTTGGTGGAATGTGTGGCTCAAGTGATGGCTGGAACTACTGCACTGTGACATTTCACCTGGCTAAGATCTGCTGGTCTCACAGAGAACACTCACAAGCGTATTGAGGATCTCCCTTTCAATGGCCAGGTTTTGTTTCATGCTTTGACCAATGAGTCTATGGAACATCTCTCAGATGTGACAACAATAGCCAAAAAGCTGGGCACAGCAACATAGCCGACAGTCTTGTTCTTCCTGGTGCAGGCAATCTTCTTTGTCTTATTGCTCCAAGGCACCCTCCAGATCCTTCCACATGGCTTCTGTACAGTCATCATCTACACAAACGTCCTTCAGGCAGCATCGCCAGCAGTCTTCAAAGAAGAAATCACCGATATCAACAAAGTTGTCCTCTTGTGCTGATGCTTTTGCTCTAGGGTGGGGAATGCCAAAGGGTCCCTGGGAGATGCTTTTCTTTTCAAGTGGATGGGCTGCCTTCTTTACCTATTTCCATTATTTCCTCTGTTGTCCAAAGTGATAGCCAAACTCACTATGGACTGATTGAATGCCATCCTTGTCACACCATTTTGGCCCAAGCAGCCATGGTTCAGTCCCCTGCTGATGATGTCCTGCAGTCATTACATATGTCTTCCAAACACAAAAACCCTCCTCTCTCATTCAAGTCCACCATCAGGATGCTCCTTTTCTCTGCCTCACTGCATGGAGGATAACCCCTTGAATTCTGCTGCCCTTCGGACTGTTCTAGAGGTGTCTCACAAATACTCCATCATAAGATCATATTAACATAAATGGAGAAGATTCTGTGACTTTGCAAACTCACACTTGGAGCCTGTAACTATACTACATTTTCTCCTTTCTTTAAAGGAGCAAGGCCTTACCTTCTCATCTTTAAAGGTCTGTTTGGCCACTATAGTCGTCCACCAGCCTACTAATTACTCTGTTTATGGACCTGACAGTTAAATGGTTCCTCAAGGGCCTTGCCCACTTATACCCATCTGTCTCCATGCCATCAACACCATGGTCCCTATCACTGGTATTGTAGCTGCTTTTGAGCTGCTGACAACAGTGGACAAACAACTTCTTACTTTTAAGACAGTCTTGCTGGTGGCTGTTACCTCAGCTTGCTGATCTTTTGAGCTGGTGGTATTACACTCAGATGAGCCATTTTTGGTCTTGCACTGGGATAAGGTGGTCCTTATCCCAGTGCAAGATATTTCTTTTTTTGCCCGAAAAAGATATTTCTTTTTTTGCCCAAAGTTCTCTGAGTTTCATCTCATTCCAGACATAATCCTACCTGCCTTCTATCTGGATTCTTCCATACCCTTGGAAAAGTCTCTGCACACTTCAGACACATGTTGTGCACTCACCTTTTAAAGCAAATAACTGTGTCCTTTTGCTGCACCAATAGCCTCTTCATCTGCTATGGTAGTAGTCAGAAGGGCAGGAGGGTCTCAGTGTTACCCTATATGTTGGACGGTCCCGGGAGGGGCGCCCAGATTGCCAAATAAAATACAAGATGGGGGAAATTAGCTGGAGCACTCTCTTGGCTAAACGAGAGGCAGGGTAACATTAGCAAGGATCTTTAACCCTATGTATACAGTGGCGGGTCAGAGAGCAGCTAGACAAGGTTTTCAAAGTAACAAACAATATTTTATTAAAGACAAGAAACACGAAAGACAAGACATAAACTAACTAGCTGAGAAACAGAAACGGAGAGCTTTTTTGGGAAAGGCAATACAACACCTGGTCTCGTAGTCCTGGAGAGAAGTGGGGATCCGGGGGAAGAAAGCTCAGCATGGGTAGCTGAGGGGAGTTCCTTAGACAACCGGCAGCAAGGCGGGATGGAAGTCCAAAGTAGTCTGAAGACCATTTGGAAATGAGGGGTTTTTATGAGGGGAGTTTGTGCCTACTGGCTATGGCAAGCCAAGTGAGAACAAAGGGAGTTTTAGCGCTGGACAAAGGATTTGGCAAAGGTCAGGTTTACATGATTGGATTTGCTCTTGATGACAATAGCGTGGCCGGTACATTGATGGCCCAACATAAAGGAGTGGCTTGGCTGAGAGCCGTGCCGCTATTGTGAGGTTTGCAGATGGAAGTTCCCTGAAGCTACGAGCAAGGCTTGAGTTGCTGGCCTCAATAGGGTCTGGAATGTAAAACCATTAGCGGCCGCACTCTGTCCGTGCTTGTCCGGAGAACCTCGCAAACACGTGGAGTGGGGTGGCTGGAAAAAGGTCAAGCTAAGGCCAAATTGTTTGATATCAAAATGGTATCTGGGGTCCTCACCCACAGTGCCATAGCGGAAGTAACATCAGCACAACAAATATCTAAACGGGTCATAGAGACAATACATATCTCTTATGAATTGGTGAAACATCCAGTACCCAAATCTCTTGGAGCTCATTCTGTAAGGGTGGTGTCATCTTCTGCAGCTGCCCTTTGAGGACTCTCTTTGCATGAGCTCTGCAAGGCTGCAATCTGGTCTCAACCATCAACATTTATTCAGCACTATAGACTGGATTGTAGAACCAGAAGAAAGGCTCATTTTGGAAGGGCTATCCTATCTTCTGTACTGCATGTCCTGGCCTTCCTTCCTTGGGTAAGCTTTCTAGTCATCCATTGTATGAGGGACAGAGACCATGAAGAAGAAGAAGAGGTTGCTTACCTGTAACTGTAGTTCTTCAAGTGGTCTTCTGTGCCCTCGCACAAACCGACCCCACCTCCCTCTCTTCCGAGTGCCTGCTTGGTAGACTTTGAAAGTGAGGAGACAGTAGCTTGGCAGGCTTGAGCATGTACAGTACACAGGAGCTGGTGGGGTTTTCCACCAAGGTACTGAGCTCTGGAATATTCTGTTGGAGGCTCTGTGCAGGAGCAAAACCCATTGTGTGAAGGCACAGATGACCACTCTAAGAACCACAGTTATAGGTAAGCAATCTGTTCTTCTCTCTGCATCCCACTTTCTCCCATTGTTCTTGGCTTACTTCCACTAGTGCAAACTGAGTTCAAAGAACAAAAATAGTCTACACTCAATTAACTCAGCAGGAGAAAAGACAGAATGTGGCAAAGTCTTGCCCTTCCCAGTAGGCTCAGGCAAAAGCAAATTGCTGTAGCCTTTCCTGATTCTGTGTTCTTCCTCATTAACATTTTGACCATACTTTGATGCTGCTTGACCATGTGTGTTCCAGTGTTTTATCTGTACGTGAATATGCCCCGGCCAAGCAGTTCATGAGCCATCAATTACATCACATAACACCCCATAAGAATCAGAACACCAGACTGGAGAGACTGAAAAGTGCCTACTTCGGTTTAAGGCAGAATGTACAACATGGCCTTCCCCTTTTATGATATGTGTGTCCGAGCTCAAAACTGCATACAGAGGTCTCCTGTTGGCATGGTTTTCTTGAGGCCTCTTGGTCTTTGCAGATGTTCTGGAGCAACTCTGGGAAGTCATAGGCTAGTTCAGACGATAGTGAATGTGTCTAAGGTAAGGTGGTTTTAATTTGGGCCCTACCATTTATTTCAAGCCTCAAACCCTTGGTATAAATAGCATAGTGCAAACTAAAGCCAGCTTACTCAAATACCATTTTCTGAGCTAACTGCAGCTTATTCAACATTGGAAAACACATCTGAGATCTATGCACAACTTGCAAGCTCACCAGCATTTCTCCATCTTTCTGGGGAGTGACATTTCTCAAGCAAATGCACTGGAATCGCTACAGCTGGGGCATCAGAGGCACCACTTCAGAGCTGGAAGGGCTCAGATCAGTTGGTGAGCCCAAACCAACCTTTATCTCTCCAACAGGTTATTCTAAAGTAACAGTCCACATACTCAAACAGGCCAAGATGTCTTGGCCCTTAAATCAGTTAAATCAAGTTAAATCAACCCATTTCAATCCAGGAAATATCAGATGCAATTAAGAGAGCAAAACCAGGAAAAGCACCTAGACCTGATGGATTCTCAGCCACTTTTTATAAAACATTTGAACAAGAGATTATATTGCCATTTCATGAAGTCTTAAATCAAACAGCAGCTGGTAAAAAGCCTCAAATTTGGAAAACTGCAAATGTTTTGGTAATCCCTAAAGAAGGAAAAAATATATCAGTACGACAAAATTATAGGCCGATTTCATTACTGAATCAAGACTGTATGTAAAATATTCACTTCAATTCCAGCAGAAAGATTAAAGAAAATACTAGTTCATTGGATTTACAGTGATCAATCAGGTTTTTTACCAGGTCGCCATCTAAAAGATAATGTGCATAATATTTTAAATATAATACAATATTATCAATTACATCAAGAGAAAAAGTAGCTTTGATATTCCCGGATGCTGAAAAAGCTTTCAATTATGTGTCTTGGGAATTTATGATACAAATTCTTCAGAAGATGAGCATTGGGGACAATTTTATAAGATGGATAAGAAGAATCTACCAAGAACAATAAGCTTATATGTTAATTAATTCAGAAAGAACTAAATCAGTTAAAATTGAAAAAGGAGCTAAGCAAGGATGCTCGATTTCACTACTCCTTTTTCTAATTGTGGTTGAGATATGCTTACGCTGACGACTTAGTTATAATCTTAGAAAATCCCATTCAAACAATAGATATACTTAGGCAAATTATGGAAGAATTTGGGCCAGTCGCAGGATTCAAAATTAATCAAGAGAAATCGACAATACTAACAAAGCATATATCTAAGAATGAAGAAGCGGAGTTAAAATCTAAAACAAAATTTAAAATTCAAAAGAAAATCAAATATCTGGGCATTTGGCTATCCAAGAGTAATAAAGATCTCTATGAAAATAATTACATAAAAACCTGGAAGGAAATTAAGAAGGAATTGGTATCCTGGAACAAATTGAAGTCATATTTATTAGGTAAAATTGCTACTATAAAGATGAATGTATTACCAAAAATGAATTGTCTGTATCAAAATATTCCAGTTATTACAAAGCGAGATATATTTAATCAATGGGAAAAAGATCTAACAAATTTTATCTGGGCTGGAAAAAAGCCCAGAATAAAGTGAAGTACAATGATAGATATTAGGGAAAGAGGCGGTTTGGATCTTTCTGACTTACAAATGTATGCCTATGCCAGTACTCTAACTTGGATAGTAGATTGGATTATTCTAAAAAATAAGAGATTGCTGCTCACAGAAGGAGCAGATTTACTTAAGGGGTGGCACTTTTATTTATGGCATCTAAGGGGTGGCACTTTTATTTATGGCATCTTAAGAAACAATCAGATACAGAATTTTGTAAGCACTCGATAAGAAATTCTCTTTTCCGAATCTGGAACAAATACAAGTACCGGTTAGCTCCTCAAATACCATTATGGATCTCCCCACAAGAAGCTTTTTTTAACATCCCAAATAATACACAAACAAATTGGTGGACATATCACAAATTATTAAAATTCCAAAATAATGCCCCGACTATGAAATTCGGAACAGAATTACTTACTGAAGGGATGAATTGCTCTTGGTTCTATATATGCAACTATATCATAGGCCATTTCTGCACTAGCCTATTATAGCACTACGATTCCACTTTCAACATACTCTGGAATCTTGGGGTTTGTAGTTTCAGGAGGGGCCAGGTGGCCCCTCCAGAAACTGCAAACCCCAAGATTCCAGAGGATGTTGAAAGTGGAATCATAGTGCTATAACAGGCTAGTGTGGAAATGGCCATAGATATAAACAAGATATGAATGAAAATATAAAGAACCTCCTTACAGAGTTAGATGTCATCTTAGAAACTGGTAAAAACAATCTGATAGCTAAATTTTACAAACTTCTGTTAAAGTAGGATTTAGAACAAGAGATGGTTAAAAATGCTATGATTAAATGGGCTCAGGATATTGGGTACCTTCTTCAACTGGATGATTGGACTCGAACTTGGGAAGACTTAAATTTTACAGCCTGTCAAGTGCTTAAAGAAAACTATTATAAGATGCTACGCAGACGGCATCTAACTCCAGTTAGAATTGCAAAAATTTACAAGGGAAGCAACAAAAAATGCTGGAAGTGTAAATCAGAAAGAGGCTCATATTACCACTGCTGGTGGTAAGAAAATACTAGAAGAAAAGGCAAAAAAATACTGGAAGAAAAAGCAAGAAAATACTGGAAAAGTATACATTTAGAAATTACTTAGATTATTAAGAAAAACTTCCCAATGAAACCAGAATTGTACTTATTAAATATGTTTAGCTCTCTGGGAAATTATATAGAAAAACAGCACAAAAAATGATATTTAACTTAATATTACTAAGGCGAGAATCCTATATGCTAAAAATTGGAAAAAGGAAGAAATTCCTAATATAGATATGTGGCTTGTTGACATTCATGAAATAATGGAACTGGATAAACTAACAAAGTGATTAAATGATAAATCTTTAGACAACTTTAGGAAAGAATGGGAGGATTTAATGATATATTTGGGTCAAAAATGGGGAGATTCTTTGGTTATAGCTTATAAAGAGTGATTCAGCTTACAGTTCATAAAGACTGATTTAAATGATTGCTATAGCGGCTATACTGTTTTGCTTATTTTTTATATTTGTTTTTGATCTAAGTGGAAATTTGTTCTTATGTTTTTCTGTCAATTGTTAATCTAGCAACAACTGTAAACCAGGGAGAATTTATAAATAATTTACAGTTCAATAAAGGAATATGGAGGGGAGGGAGATGCCTTGGCCCTTCATCTTGAACTGCCCCATTGTATTAGGTGGTTGCTGACATGCACATACTAATACACTTTAAACCATATTTCCATTTATTCTTACCAAGAACAAAATTCACTAATGTATTTTGAAAGATGCAAAACAGCTCCCAGGACTAGGGAAGTGTTATGTTGTGACTTTATTGCCACTGGTTACTAGTTACTAGAGCCAATTTTCCAATGCAGAAACATACCAAAAACTGGCAAGAACAGGTTTTACTGCTTACCTCAGGACACAAAAATATGCATGTGGTTCTTCAGAAAGCAGCAACAGCATTCTCAAACCACAGTTGCTACTATTACAATTTAGATCTGCCATCACCCTTAAATTCCAAAGCCCTGGTTTCTGTCACTCCAGAATTTCTGCTTGTCTCTCAACTGTCAAACTCATTTCACTTCACTTTTCCACCATAACATGACCAGGTAATTATCAAGGCAGTTAATATATTTTTCCTGCTCTATGTGCCTTCCATTTGGGCATGCAGCAGATTAGTCACTGGTCATGGAGAAGTGAAAGGAATGTGGGAAAATGCATGCAATAATCCAGAATTAGAGGAGATTGCTCAAAGGCATGAGAGGTCAGAATGAATCCAATATTACAAAACCCTTCAAAAAACCTCTCTGGAGTAGGACCTCTCTGATGGTTATTCACTGGGAACTGTTTCGAAATACTTTGTTGTAAATTCCTCTGTTACATATAGAGCTCCTTGTGAGTCTCCAACAGCTGGCAAGATGTTCATAACAGAAAGCACAACACTACTTGGAAAAGCATGGCTTTGTTTGCCGCATACAACAAACAGAAGCAAAGGCCGCAGGGCTGACAGCTGCTACTTCGAGAGATATGAGATCAGATTAGCCTAAACCTAGCATGCAGTTTTTGTTTTAAAAAACAAAAACAAACAAAGGCACACAAATTCTCCAACATTTCACAGAGGGAGACTGGGACATTTGTGCACTTGCCACAAGACTGTTTTCCCAGTGAGGCTCACTCCACTTCCCTTCCATCTCCCCAGGCCTTACAATTCATGAACTTTCTTGAAGTTCTTTTCCACCTGATGCTCATAACAAGAGTTGCCAGTTCAGGACTCTCCCACAACCTCATACTTAAGGATAATCTCTGCTCATGATGTCATGGAGGGTGGGCCATGGTGATGTTAACAAGGGGAAGCCCTGGTGATGTCAAAGCATCAATCACAGCTACACGGAGAGTGTCATCTAAATAAGAAGCATCAAGTGTAACAAAGAAGGAGAATACAAATACACAATTGTCAAGGTGACACTCTCACTCTGACATGGAGAAGAGAAGCCAGGTCCTGAGATCTGGTAATCCCATGTACATCAACTACTCCACATCCTAGCATGTTGGGAAACTGACTATAACTGAAACCTAATGGCTCTCAAAAATATTATCCTCCAAATTTTCTTTGAACATTGTCATTATGCAGTCCAGCTATAATTCCTCTGACATTTACTGTTCATATCTGATGCCCACTAATATTTAAATTCATTATTTGACATCGCATAATGGATAATTTGCAGTATTTGATCACTCCCATGCAATGGTATTTAATATTTGATTATACTGCATATTGCATATCACAATGGTTTTCAAACTACTCCTTTCAGGGAATATATTCCATAGTGATATCAAGGCAAGGAAACTATGTTATAGACTCTATGTTGCAGAGCATTCAGGGGCATGTTCTAGGTCAGGGGCTGGCCATCTTCCTTCTGCTAAGGGCTGCATTACCTCAGAGGTAATCTAGGAACATTGGATGTTACCTTATACTGTGCATTGGTAGACCATTGGTACATCTAGACAAGTACTCTCAATTCCAATTGGCAAGGGCTCTCCAAGGTTTCAAGCAAGCTTCTTTCCTAGACCTGCCTAGAGATCTTTGGCATTCTCTGTCTCCCATGTAGTCCCTGAGCACCAGGTTGGCCCCTCCGCCCCTCCATTTCTATGTACAACTCTGTTTACACATAACAGGTCTGGATATTACCACTCACCATTACAAACTGAATAAGTGCCCTGGAGTACTATGAATATAGCAGCATGTTAAGTCACTTTAAATTAAAGACCTCCCAACAGTGCCAAAATCCCAGGCTTCCCTGAAAGATAGGTACCACGGATAATATTTGATAATGTTTGATAAAGGACTATAGTATTTAGTGTTAGATCATCTTTGATAGTTGGTATGAAGTAGTATGTTTGCTAACATTTGACAGATAACATGCAGTAGTCATTCAGTCCATGTTATGTTTATTTGTCCTGAGATAAACCATAACAAAGTGGTAATTTGTGTTTGACAGTTCAAAGTTTATATTATAACATATTTGAAGCTGGCCAGAACCAAAACATTATGTCTAATACAAGTCTAACACATTCAGTTTTCAAATGCTGAAGTATGAAATTTAAAATTTGAATATCATTTTCACATTTCTTAAAATCCTCCTCTCCCCCTCCCTCAATCTGACAAGCAAGATGGAATAAATGGCTGGTTTATAATTGTTTGCAAATATCTGTCTGCTTGTAATTACAAATATTCATTTCACCTTTTAATTTAAAGCTGATCTCACACACACAAGGTGCCAACAATAAAGACAACACACCCTTATTAAGGTGTGAAAGGCTTATGGGCTGTATAGAATTAGAGCTACATTCCCTCAGAGAAAGCCAATCTCCTTGGAACAGCTAGAGCAGCAATTAAAAGAAATTTCAATGCTATGGATGTAAAAATTTCAAATCTGTTTCTATGCATGCTCACTCATCTGATTGCAGGCAGAGGGACCTAAAACAGTTACACTAGTTAAAGACCTATGTAATCAGTATCCACGTAATCCTAAAGGGATGGTGTTCAAAATATATAGCTGGATGGTCAAGTGTTCATATAAAATAGGAAATGGTACAAAATTGGTTGGGGAAGCAAATTTAGATGCGTCCATTGCAGATATTCAATGGCATATGGTTTGATCAACATTAACCTACAAATCAATGACCACATCAGCTAAGAGAAATTGTTTTGAAAATTGCCTATAGGTGCTTCCTTACCCAAGCTAGATCATTGCATACATTGAGCAAATCACCACCAATGTACTGGAGGGGATGCAATGTGGGGAGTGGGGAGGTTCTTATTGTTGTGTGCCTTCAAGTCATTTCCAATTTATGGTGACGCTAAGGTGAATCTACCACAGGGTTTTCTGGGGCTGAGAGTGTGATGAGTCCAATGTCACCCAGTGGGTTTCCATGGCTGAGTGGGGAACTGAACCCTTGTCTCTAGGGTCATAATCCAGTGCTCCAACCACTATCCCACACTGGCTCTCAATACAAGGGGTCCTGCAATATATATGTGGGCCAGATCCCCAAGAGCAGTTAAATTCTGGGTAATGGTTTCAAATGTTTGTCTGATGTGACAAGTCATGCCACAGCATATAGTGAAGTCCAGGTGTCCCCGGCTTACAAGAGCCCGTCTTTCAATAATCCACTCCTTCAACAGTAACCAGAACTCCTTCTGTCCTCCACTCTCTCCATTCCAGCCCTCTCAAAACCTCCCCCAGTCAGAAATGTCCTCATGGGAAAGAGAGGGAATCATGGTTGTGAGTTTCACATAGGCATACTTCATTTGAAAGCTGCCACGTCCTGCCCCACCACTAGCACACACCCCTTCCATTTAATCCTTGGCATCAGAACTACAGTTCCCCTCTGATGGGGAGTTAACAAGAATTTCTCTAAGCATGTACAGTATATTCTTTCATCTAACTCCCACAACCTCTGTGATTACAAAGACAGCCTTAGCACACATTAGCTCCATTATGCCCTATTTTGTTGTCCTTGCAGTCCCTCAAAGGCGACAGATACAAGCATTTTTCATAAGACAATTTTTGGCCCAAAATCACTTCAAAAACTTCTGGGAGCAGGAAGTTTTACCTCCAGAAACTGCAAACTATTTAAAACCTAAAGAGGGAAAACTGTCAGCTGAAAATCAGCTGAAAGCTAAACTGGAAGTGGTGTGATGTCATTTCTGGCCATACTGCAAGTGCTGGTGGAGCCCCCAAGAGGAGGATATGATTGAAAAATGTCCCCTACATGCCCACCCCAAGAGCTGTGTCTGAGACACTTTGAAACAAAGCAGAGAGTCAACAACCTTCACAGAATAATTCCATCACAAAATCATAGACCCTAAGAGTTTGAAGAGACCACAAAGGCCATCCAATGAGTCCAACTCCCTGTCATGCAAGAAGACACCTCTGAATGCACCACAGGAAGATGCCCATCCAACCACTGTGTAAAGACCGCTAAGGCAATCCATTCTATCATCATGTTACACCCCAGAGTAACCCTAAGAGAGGGCCCCTAAAATTGGCATGACTTCCCCCATATTGGATATTGGTTAGCAAAGGTGAGTTGCTGTTAAAAACAACCTTGGCATTGAATGGGAAATCCTTAACCACTATACCATCTCCCTCTGCTGTATGGGAACGTAGACAACATCATTCAGGCTAAAAGACTGACCTATTGTTCCAAGTCACGTATCTCTAGGCAGACAACAGACTCGCTCCTGGACACTGTCACACCCCAAGCTATGTTGATGAACTGTGCATATCCAAACAAACAAAACCCATCAATTCAAAATTTTAAACCTATCATGTACCTGGACTTTTCCAGGAGAAACAATACCAAGGAGGAGTCGTGATATTTGCCTAACGTTATATTCCGCAATCATCGCCCATTAACGCCACTTTGTTAGCCGATACCTGGCTTGCGGACAGAAATTGGCTATAAAAATCCTCACTTTTTGAGCCTCTTTGGAGAGCCTCCCAGATCGGACAAGAGCCCGTTTCGCTGCTACCAAGGTGTCCCACTCAAGCTTCTCAGATGTTGCTGAGAGCTAAACGCAACTCTCGTCTGTGACCCTCCATGGAACCCTGCTTCAACCAGCCTTCCAGCCCCAGGATCCAGCCTCCCCTTGGTGCTTTACACCAAGCCTTCGCTGATCTTCTCACAGTTACTGAGGTTATTTGGCCCCAGCTCGAGGTCTACAATTTCATATTGGTTATGGTTAATATTTCCACATGGCACTCCATAAAATGAACTCCATGTGTCTGATCAGGTCACGGAAAGCCTGTGTAGGCAGGTATGGCTGCATGGCCTTAGTTATGCATGCTAGGTCTAGGCCAGTAAACAACTATCTGTCGCACAGCCGGTAGCGCCCTCCAGACACAGCCGACCATTAAGCAAATACAAGGGCTTTCATCCCCAAACTGCTTGCTCTATACAAACGCTAAGTGTTTCTCATCTACATGCTGTTCTAACAATTGGCGGTGCTGGCCAAATCTCATCAATTCTAATTTTGACCTTTCGGAGGCTTTGTCTCCACTAAACACCCTATTGTTCTCCTCGGGAGAGGGCTAGCCTCCAGGTACAATCTTCCCTATAAAAACCCCAAGTTTGAGCTCCTTGTCGGAACGCTCATGCCTTGCATCCCGAACTGCTGCTGCTCTGTTCAGGGAGCCTCCCCTCAGCCTCCACGTGCTGGGAAACCACGAACCCAAGCCTGGATCTCTATCTTCTCTTTTACCGGACTGCAGGATCAGGTGGAGTATCACCCCAGAAACCCTCTGAAAACCCCTATCAGTCTTCCTCACTTTCTGCTTCTATAGTTCTTGGATGAGTGCGTGAGTGCATGTGTCGTTGTTTGCTTAATTAAGGAAAGTTTAATAAAATCTTTTAATTGAACAATTTGCCTAGTTCTTGTCGCGGTCCAACACCATAAACATAGGGTTAAAGATCTCGCTACATTACCCTGCCTCTCGTATTGCTAGCTTGTGCTCCTTGCTAATTCCCCCAACTTAGTAATATTTGGAGTGCACTTAGGTGTCCCTCCCGGGACCCCCAGAAATCAGGGTAACATCCCTCTCCAGGACATCTAGACTAAGGTTCATATGCCCTCTCCCCCAACTGTCTCTCATTTGCAACTTCATTTCTGTAGCCCTCATGTGATTGCAGGATTATTTGTTAACTTGTGTTGTGACATTTTCTGTTAGTTTTAATAAAGTTAATCTAGATTGTTTCTCTGACTCTTGCGTGGTTCTGACCCCATAGACATAGGGTTAAAGATCCCTTGCCCTGACCTCTCGCAAGCTTTGAGTTTTTCTGTTAATTCCCTTAATTTGAAGCCTGTTTGGGTGTCCTGAGATACCCCCAATTTTCAGGGTAACAGTCAAACACTTTTTCTTACAGAAAAAAAAGTTCTTCCTAATGTTTAGGTGTAATCTGTTTTCTTGTAATCTGAATCCATTGCTCTGTGTTCTCATCTCTGGAGCAGCACGGAACAAGTTTACTCCATTTTCTGCATGGCATCCTTTCAGATATTTAAAGATAGCTATCATGTCATCTCTCGGACTTCTCCAGGCTAAACACATTCAGCTCCCTAAGTCACTCCTCATAAGATCTGCTTCCAGACCTTTGATCATTTTATAGAATCACAGAATCATAGAGCTGGAAGAGACTACAAGGCCCATTGAGTCCAACCCCCTGTCATGCAGGCATATACCATCAAAGCATCCCTGACAGATGGCCACCCAGCCTCTCTTCAAAAAGGAGGCCAGACTCCGAGGCAACATATTTCACTGCAAAACTGCTCTTACTGTCAGGAAGTTCTTCCTAATGTTTAGGTGAATCTCTTTTCCTGAAGTTTGAAGGCATTGTTCCACAGTGTCGTAGTCTCTAGAGCATTGGAAAATTGGCCTGCTCCATTCTCCATATGATGGAGGCTATCCTTCCAGCTTCCTTTAGTTTCAAACCCCCACCTCTGTTTTTTAGTGGTATATTCCCTCTGAATGTGTCATTTAGCCGCCATGGCTAATAACTATTGATAGCCTGATCCTTTGTGAATTTTCTAATCCTCTTCTAAAGTCAAACACGCCAGTAGCCCTTGCCATCTCCTATTAAATAAATTATGCACTGTGTGAAGGGATTGGTCAGTCCTGAATTCAGTTGCATATTATGGCCAGTGAGTGACTCTTAGCCCAGACCTTGAGAAAGCTGCTTTTTAGATGATAATTCCCAGAATCTCTCAGAGAGCACAGCCAATAGCCACGCTGAGTGGAATTGTACTCTAAAAAGGTATGCACCCAGCAGCAAAGTGGGGAAAGGAACAAACTGGGAAGTAGCAGGTGGCCTGTCTGTATGTAAACGGCTAGACAGACTCTGGATGTTTGTGCTAGAAGAAAAACTAACACAGAGGTTAAAAATTATTAAAGGAACATACAGAACAGGCAAGTTTGCAGCAACATGTTACAAGTTCATTTGTTTTGCTAACAAAACAGAGAAACTTCAAAGTTAGAACTCTCTCTAAACATGGAAAAATACTGGATCAATCATTTCTGACAGAAAAAAAAAGTGTGTGTCAGTAGACTATACCATGCCCTTGTTAATATTAAAAAGTATCAGTGTCAATAATGACTCACATTATGTTGTTAAAGAATTCTTTAAACTATATATATTTAAAAATCTTAGTTATACAAGAAGTGGCAGAATCCTATTCATTCTCTGCATAGCATTCATCATATTCTGAACATGTCTCCCTGTTATGAATGGGGAGGCTTGAAAACAAATTGTTATCCCTCCCTCTTTCTTTCTGAAGACTTCCACCAATCTTGAATCTTAGTAACTGCTCTTTCTTAACAGATTCATACGGCTTTATATCATCACTGTGTGTCTCATGAGAACAATCAAAAGGATGTCCAGCATAACCCAAGGGGTCCATCTACAAACACAGCTTATCTTAATGGAAGAACAGTATTTCTTGATATGATGAAGGGTTGGAGAGGCTCCAAGGGAGGAATGGCTCAGCTTTAAGAGACAGAACACCTTTCAAACAAAGCATAAGGCTTTCAGCGCTATAAAGACAAATCACTTGGTTGGAACAGTGGATAAAGTGAAGAAAGGACAATGTTAAGGACAGGAAGAAGACCAAAAACAAAAAGCATGAAAAAGCAAGAGGAAATCTGTCCAAAATGTGTATAGAAGGCCAGTGTATTTGATGAGATAAAAATTTTACTTTTTTTGGAATACAAGTCCCAGAATCCCCAGCCAGCACAGCCAGTATGTTTTCCAAGCTCTGAACAAAATTGTTCACCAGACCCTCTCCCAGGGGACTCATATATGTGACCACCAGACCACCTAAAATGATGCGCACCACCTTTGCCATTCTTAATCCTAAAAGGATTGTGAGTACCCCTCATTTGAGCCCCCGACACCCTTAGGCAAACTCCTTCCTCAGCCCCTTAAAGTGATAAATAGCAGCCAGACAGTAGCATCAAAGAGCTGTGGTCACTTGGGCTCTGAAATTGTATGGTGGCTTGTTGTTTCCCTGCTTGCTGCTGTGGTTTAACATTACACCTGGAGGCAGCAGTACAGCAACAGTTAAGGTCGGAAGAGATTAGGTGATTGGCACACACAGCCCAAGGAATTCTACCTGGGCCTACAATTCTAACCTAGTTCTCCTGGCTGATCAAATTTTCACGTAGTACCTTAGTACTTGCTTGTCTCCTCCCAAGCTAATTAGCAACTTGCCTCAAATTACTTAGCTCAGACCTTTATTTTGCTGGACGTTCTTGGAAGACTGGTACGGTTGACATCAAGGAAACATCCTAAGGTGGTAGTTAATTTAATGTTTGGCTATTCATACTTTTTAAAATTGTTTGCCCTAGGGTACAAGTGGGCAGCTTGGCTGAGATGGGTCTCCATGGAACTGTTTAGAGTTTACACATGGTCAGAAGTAGTGGTGTGTGGATCCTGCACCAGAGCTACAAAAAGTGCCTTTTCAGATTACACCTCCCAGCTAGGGTTCATAGGAACTAAAGTTCTACAGCATCTGGAAGGCCATCCAATTCCCCCTCCTTGCAAAGTGAATTGCAGTCACTTTGTAGGCTGCAGTTCCCCACATAAAGAGTAAGCCCCATTTAACTCATTTAAGACTTATTTCTGAGTAAACATGTACCGATTTGCACCATAAGAATCTCATTATTGTTTGATGCTTTTTGTTGCTTCTTGTGAGCAAAACTATTAGATGTTCTGGCACCCACACAGTTCCAATGAAAAAATTAATCAGGGTCTTTAACTGAAGATTTTAGGCTGGATATGATTTTACTATCTCCTGATGACTCTTTTGTTGGCTTTACTGCTAGTAGTTATTTGATTTTACCAAATATATTGTTCTTTTTCTTCTATGTACCACTTTGGAAGCTGTTAAGATGAAAAGAGGCCTTTAAACAGGAATAATAATACTAATAAACTTTCTAATTGCTTTGTCAAAATGGTAAATTAGGCGGTAATTTATATCCATTTACCAGGAAGTCCGCCTGAACTCTGTGGTACTTATATACTGTGGTGTTAGTTTCATATATTATTAGATATGTGCTCAGTTTTTAGGGATTATATTACTGTTTTCATTTTACTTTCAGATCAAATCAAATTATTTCATCTGAAGATGACTCCTGGGGCCATTAAATCTGTCAGAAACTCAAGGAGCAAAAAGATGCCTTTAAACCTGGAGTTTGTTAGAATATAATAAAAGGATAGCTTCTAGTTTGTTGGTGGGGAAATGTGCGGTCAAACACTATATTATAATGATAATTGTGATCAAACACACTTTTTTACATCATGTATAAGGCATAATTTGTGTTTTAGACCTTAATCATCACTTTAAAAAGTCTGAGAATTAGAAATCAAAAGGAATGTCTATTAGTAGATAAAAGTGAAAATGTGAAGGAGGAGCCAGAGGAAGCTACGGACATTATCCAGCTACAATTTTACAGTTTTACACTGATATAATTTTAAGTCCTACTATAGGGTTGGGGAATCCATGGCCTTCCAGATGTAGTTTGGACTCCAACTCCCTTCAGCCCTTGCTAGCCTACATGATAAGGGATGATGGGAGTAGTAGTTCATCAACATCTGACTGATGATCTCCCTCTTTTCTGTCCTACATAATATGTAAAAATCACTACAATTGTGATGAGAATTGAGATTAAGGAAAAATGTTTATCCCTATAAAACTGAAATAATTTCTAAGTGCATTTACAAAAAGCAAGTAACTCCATTCTTCTTGTTTTTACCTTTTCTTTGTTTTCAATTTTTAGAATTTTGTATTTATTTTCTCCCTGAAACTGTTAAGAACTTCCCAATTTCCTCAGTTTTTGCTTTGTACATCATTTTATCTCCTAGTTCTGATTGGCATTACACTCCACATTGTGCCCAGCCATCTCGATCAACTTGTCTCCATCAGTTTAGATTTTCAGTGGCTTTGTTACCATGGTTCTGTCATGCCTGGTGAGAGCGCTAGATATCTCTTGATATCAAATAATTTGGCCTTTATGTGACCTTTCTCTGCCACCCTACTCCACATGTTTGCAAGAGCCACCAGACAAGCACGTAATAGGCGCGGTCGTTAATGGGTCTACATTCCAAACCTCAGTTAGGCAGGCAACTTAATGCCTCTCCGATGCTTTAGGGACCACTCTTTCTTGCAAACCCGCCTTGCTCAGCGCGACTTTACACAAAGACGCCTGGCTGAGTGCCGAGCCAGTCCTTTATGTTGGGCCATTTGCATACTGGCCATACTATTGTCATCCAGCGCTAAGCTCATCATGTAAAACCTGACCTTTTCCAACGCTTTTGTCCCGCTCTAAATTTCCTTTGTTCTCACCGAGCATGGCATGGTCTGTAGATAAAATCCACCCTATAAAAGGTCCCCAATTCCGAGCCTTCCTCGGATCACCCTGGACATCCATCTAGCCTTGCTGCCGCTCTGTCCAGTGAAGTTTTCCCCTCAGTTCCCGACAACTGAGTCTGCACCCCTCGGATCACTTGCTCGGACTTCTCGGATCACCCTGGACATCCATCTAGCCTTGCTGCCGCTCTGTCCAGTGAAGTTTTCCCCTCAGTTCCCGACAACTGAGTCTGCATCCCTCGGATCACTTGCTCGGACTTCTCGGATCACCCTGGACATCCATCTAGCCTCGCTGCCGCTCTGTCCAGTGAAGTTGTCCCCTCAGCGAACCGTGCTGAGCTTTCTTCCCTGCAACTCTCCGTTCTCTCCAGGACTACGAGAAAAGGTGTCGTATTACCCATTCCCCCGAAACTCTCCATTTCTATTTCTTAGTTAGTGTATGTCATGTCTTTTGTGTTGTTTGTTTCCAATAAAAAGATTATTTGTTGCTTTAAAACTGTCTAACTGCTCTTTGACCTGATACTGTAGACATAGGGTTAAAAGATCCCAGCTAAAGTTACCCTGCCTCTCGTTAGCTTGAGAGAGTGCTCGAGTCTAATTTCCCCCATCTTGTGTTTTTATTTGGTAATTTGGGCGCCCCTCCCAGGACCCCCAACATACAGGGTAACAGCTTCAGTCCTGGAACTGACAACGGCAACAGAGAAAAAGTCACTAAACATAATCAAGCACTTAAAGCAGTTTTAGCTGACTCAGGTCAAAACCAAAATCACTTGGCTCCTATTACCATTTTCAGTATCTCCCTGGAAAACACCTTCCTTCTTCCAGTTCCAGGGATGAGACTGCAAAGTTGTGCTCCCCAAGACAGTCTTTCCCAACTAGGCTTGACAAATCAAGGGCATCCTAAACACTGTGATTTTATGGGCCAAACTTGAGACACAAGGGTAGTGATACCACAGGAGGTAAGGCCTAGTAACGTAATAAATCATGATATGTTAAGCATCAGCCACAGTTACTTAGACCCTGCCATTCAAATAATAAGAGTGAAAATAAGAAAGATGAACAAATGAGACAAAGACGAAGAGGGGATTATCTCTGAGAGTCCACAGCAGCTGCTTAAAAGCAGATGTAGCAGTGATCACATAGTTTAAAAAAAAGAACTTTTTGAGAGCAGTGCTCTTGCCCTGAGAGTCCTCCCCTTGTTCTGAGGCTTGAAGAAGAAAAACTAGGCCTTCAGAGCTGGAAATTTACTCCCACAAAATGCACAAAATACAGATATATCTCAGTTAACAAAGCCTCTGACAGTGAAACTCTTTTTACATAATCTCTTTGTGACACCCAGCCACCCCTTTCCTCCTCATCCTCTGTCTAGCTGTTAGCTTTTTAACAGTATGGCAAAGGAGAACTGGAGAAAAACAAACTTTTGGTGACAAGTTGCAAAAGCATGTCTGTTGCAAACACTGCAATAAAACTTGAGCTGCGAAAGCATGAGATTCTACTCCACATGTTCCTACTGTAGCCATGAGCGCCTGCCTAAAACAAGCAAGGTAAACAGCAGCAGAATCCCTTATTAAGAATGTGTGAACAGCAAAAGAGAGAAAAGAAGAAAACAGATAAGCCTGCGTCACCAGCTACACTTAGCATGTTAAAAAACACATAGATCTATAACTTAGGCCACCAAAATGGAAACCATACAAAAATTGCAGGCTGTTGAAAGAAAAAGACATTTCTGGATGCATTTTGGAAGAAAGTTTCAAGTGGGATATAGAAGATTCGAAATGTTTTATTTACTTATGCAAAACTTACTGGACTTGGTTGATGTGCACATGTGCATATCTTTAGTTTTGAATAAAATGTTTCCTGAGACATGTTGAACAGCTCTTCTTTTTTGTGGTGTAGGAACTTATCTCTATTCTTTCCACGTTATTTCTGTCTCTGGTACCATACTTTCTCTTAAAGACATAATGTCCAGGAACACATCTACTTTTTTTAACTGATGTATAACTACAGATTCTTGAAGAATAGAGGTCTGGACTGTTCACTCAAATGCTAGAGATAGATAGACTCCCAACAAAAAAATGTGTATGAAGTTTTTATTTCAAATAGATCTTGGTTCCTTTCAAAGACATTCAAAGATTTTCCAGTTTCACAGGGCAAAAGACAGGCTTTGCAACAGCTGTATTATTTTAAATTAGTTTCCAGTCCAGCATCACTGCTGCCCTCAACTCTCAGAAAGCTACACAGGCACAAGGCTTATTAAAAGGAATTGTTGGAATGCCTATGAGGAAGGTAGCTCTACTCTGTACACTAAAATGTGTGCTCTGAGGGATACTGCTGGGAATTCAGTAATTTAAAGGTAAAAAGAAAAAGAAAGAGCGCTTTTCCATAAGCCAAGGAAGAAAGCAGCATCAGTTGGCAAATGAAAATATTCACCATTTATATTTGGGTCTTTTATTACTAGAGGCCCCAAATGCTCCTGCACAGTCATTAGTCCCCTGAAATGCACCATTTAGGAATTATTTATTTTCTTCAAGACACTGAGGATTTTTCTTCCTCTGAAATACATTTATTTTCTACTCAGTTAATTGCAAAGGTAATCTAATACCTTTTTTTTAAAAAAAAATCTGTGCTGTGGGTTGTTATACTTAGGCTAGAATCATGAAAAATCTCTATCTTTTAGCACCATTTGTCTAAAAGGAGTAGAACCAAGAGCTATGGGGGATGTTAAGTATATAACACAGCTTTAACTATTGAGGCAATGCACTCCCTGAGCTGGGAAAAAGAAAATAAGGAGAATATTACTAAGACAGCATGTTGACTTCCCCATCCTCAGAGCTTTCCAGAGTTGTTGGACTACAGCTCTTGTCATCCAAGCCAACATTGGCATGCTGTCATTGGATGATGGGAAATGTAGTTTATCATTTCTGGATGGTGTCAGGTTAAGGAAGGCTGGTGTGTGTGTGTGCGCGTGCACATACACAGTGCGTGCGCACGCGCGTGTGTGTGTGTATATATATATATATACACACACACATATATATATATACACACACATACATACTACAATCCCATAGAAACACAGAAGTCCCACAGAATTAGGTACTCACTACAGAATTCACCTTCCTAAACATATCTTGGTTTTGTTCTTTACAAAGGAACTTTCTAGGCCTTATGGCTCCGAAACATGCTTGGAATTACATTAAAGAGGCCAGCAGTCCAATTCTGATTTTTAAAAATGGTATTTTTGACCTTAAGCAGCATAGGTGGAGGGCCTGCAACCTTCTGAAATGATAAGTCAATTATTTTTTGCCTACCCTGCTCTGAAAGCTGGATGGCAACTCAGCTATACACACCCAAGCCTCATGCCCCAGTGAAGTCCTCTACATACATGTATGGAGACTAACTCTAATTGCACAGTGAGATCGCCAGTGGAAAAGCTCACTTGTGCATAAGAGCCCCTCTGTGCAATGACAGTCAAGCCCGAAGAGGGCTATCCTGTTACCTAACTGATCTGGCATTTCCAGCAGGAGTTTATGATAACCTGAAATGCTGAGATTTGGTTTCCACCTCCAGCAGAAGTAGAATTGCTTCTGGTAATAAATTTTCACATACTTCTCCATCTCACACTAAGTCCTGCACTCTCACTTTAGACCAGCCCCCTTTTTGCACCATACCTTAATCGCGCACTGTTCCGGTGTCATCGCAGGATTGCCAATTGGAGATTCAGCTCAGTTTGCAGCCTCTTTTTATTCTGTAGGCACCTGGGCATTTATGGCACAGCGCCGACATTGCACCCGGTGCGTGTTTCGCAGCTCCGCTTCCTTGGCCACTCCCAGGTCCTGCCCCATCCTTGTCCCACCTCTACTGATTGGTCTATTTTTATTTATTTATTTTGCCAGCAGCCATGCTAACGTTAGCACGATAGATAGTGGTAACAATTTATTGTGTCTACCGCAAAGGAACTTCAGCAACAGAACTTCAGCAATGGGAATGGGCAGTGGGGAGGAAAGATAATGAGTACCCAGCTTGTTGGGGGCAATTAGCTAACACATCATAAACTGCTTAGAGAGCACTTAACTGATAAGCGGTATAGAAATACATATGCTATTGCTATAATCCTTGTAGTAGCTCCCAGCCATTTTCCTTTGTGGAGCTAGGTCACCTGACACCCACAAGTGCAAGATGGCAGGTGCTACCACGCTAATGTGCTAACAGTGGTGTTGGTTTAAAAAAAAAACTATTGAAATTCGGCCAGACCATGGGGGCTGGTGTCATCGCAGGGGTTGGTGGCGATGCCACCCCAGGGTGACCTTCCTGGCTGACATCCTCTCTTGTGTTTGCCAGTGCAATGAAGGCAGCGGCTGACCTGCTGCTGGGCAGAGCTTCCCCAAGGAGTTGCTGAGAAAGGGACAGGCAGGGACTGCCCACACCCTGCCCACTCCCGGCTCGTTCACAGAAAGACACGGGATGGAGGGTCCGCATGGGCCCAGCGATTGCGATTGCTGCAGGGAAGGCTGGTTATTTTTGGGTTTTCCCCAAAAATGAAAAACAGCGGGATTAGCACCACCTGGGATAGCACCTGATTGGTGACAACGTCATGCAATAAGCTGGCTCCCAGAGTGGGAGCAAAGCGTGGCTCATGCGGATTTAAGCCGCCATGCGAAAAGGGCCCAGGAATGAGAATCAGCAGTAGAAATTATCAATGCAAATGTTTCAGTTTGTCTGCATTCTGCTATAAAATAGAGATGGGTAAAAGTGGTGGCTGGTGGCTACCATGTCAGCAGGGTAGGCAATATTTATTGGGGTTTAATCTGAAGCTTTAAGGGGGATCTCCAAGGTTAAAGCAACTTGTATTGTTCCTTCAACATTCAGATTAAAACCTTACCATTGGCCACACTGAATGGTACTGATGGGAGCTACAGACCAAAACATCTGGACAGTCAGAAATTCTCCACTCCTGCTGTAAACTTTCTTCTGGTACTATAGTAAGAGCATTGACTAGCCCTGAGCCTGTGCCTCCTCTGTTCTTTTCTCCTCCTCCAGTACAAAGCAAAGAGGTTGAAAATTTCAATTTCTGTTTTAGATTAACTGCAGTTCAGTTCATCCCCTGCAGTCTAAACTGTGGTTAATCATAACTAGGATTAGTTGAAACAAGTTAGCTTTCCAAATTATAGCTTGAAGTTTTTTTTCTTTTCCTTTAATTAATTAATTAATTAATTAATTATTCAATTATTTATTTGTTTGTTTGTTTATTTTATGCATAGTTAAGATTGCCATAGTTTCTTGCATCTAACTCTAGGTGATAAAATTGGTCATTTTACTACAGTCTTCCCAACCTATTTTAGGCCTGCAGGGGCCTTTTTTCAAAATGTGGTCACTTCCTGTTTTTAATTAAGCAAGGCCCTAAAACAGAACTGCAGAACCTAAAGCACAGAGAAATGGCTAATAGAGCCTTCTGCAAGGTGCAGTTGGCCTCTGGGAACCAAAAAATTAGTGGCACAAAATCAGATGGGAAGGTGTGGTCCCTGGACCTCTGGAAGTTGCCCACCTTGATATAAAGCTCACACAAAATCTACTGAATTCCTCATCAAGGAGGCATCAAAAAAAGGAAAGATAGAAACACAAGGCTCTCTGATTCCTCTTTCTCATAATGCTTGTGATTTAGCATTTATTTAACCCAGTTCATTGCCCAAAGATATATCACATTCCAAACAAGTCAGAGCTGTGTCCTGCTGATTAAAACAGCAGAAACTCAGACACATAGTATAGACAAGAGGACAGCTGATCAACAAAGTTGACCGTGGTTGGGTCCATGATGCTCCCGCTTCTATCATGTGTTTTTGTGTGCACGCACCTTCAAGTTGCATGTAAACTTACAGCAACCCCATGAATTTCATAGAGTTTTCTTAGGCAAGGAATATTTAGAGGTAATTTTGCCAGTTCTTTTCTCTGAAATAGAGCCATCAGCACCTGGTATCATTGGTAGTCTCCCATCCAAATACTAACATGTTGGCACTGAAATGAAGTGAAACAGAAGATCAAACTGTTCTGAGAAAGAACAAGGAGACTTAAAGAGTCACAGGTCTTAGCTAAAGAAAAGAGAAAGGTTTGCTCCAACTTTTTCATATCTTGGAATGTTACTTTTTAAAAAAGAGGAATTCATCTCTGTTATTTGTTCCAGTGCTCAAAAAGTAATTCATTATCATTACTTGGTACAATAGAAAGCTAATCCATTGTACTGTTTGTTGTTTTGCTCATTACTTTTTGTTCATTTTCCATTGCGTTAAAAAAAAATCTTAGGATTTGGATCTCCCTCCCTAGGAAGGTTAGAATGATCCATTCCTTGCCATCCTTCTCTCAGAAAGAAGACTTTTTATTCTTCAGGTAGGCTTCTAGAATAGAAATCTTTAAGGAAAGGGATGTAAGAGCTGTACTGCCTTAAACTGTATTGTTTAACTTTTTAAATCTTCTTTAAAGTGTGTGTTTTTAATATGATTAATAGTTTAATTTGTAATGTCGTAATGTTGACTGTATGTTTTCAATTGTAATCTTCTTTATGTGTAAGCTACCTTGAGTCCCAGTTTTGTGGAAGGAGTAGACTATAAATAAAGTCAGTAACAATGACAACACTTGATTCACCATTACTTCATAAAAATATACTTTAAATGTAACTTCTATTAAACAACTAGAAACACTTCCTCTTTGGTCTCCCTCACTCCATGCCATTTACACTCATTATAGCACTTCTGAATAGGGGTGAAAGTTATTTATTTATTTTTTTGGACTTGATAGTCTTGACTAAAGTAACTTTTAACACTTCCCAAGACTTGCAGTGAGAAAATGAGCAATTCTGCCTTGAACGTCTGCACATTTCCAAGATTTACAGTGCATTTATAAGAAATAAAGTCAGATAAAACAATACGCATATTTTTAAAAATGTAGACAGTTAAAATGCACATAAATTAAAAAAAATACACAGGAACGTGCCTTAGTCAATGGGGAAAATTGCTTCTAAATGTAGTAACCAGTGAAAACAAATGCACAAATTAACAGAAATAACTTTTAAATCATGCAGATTTAAGTGCAGGAAGAAAGCAGAGAGCCGTGCACCCAGTATGGAACATGGAAGGGGAAGACAACGCAGGTGGGATCTGGAGAAATGAAAAAAAAAATCTGAGAGATTCTGAGGAAAAGAGAGAGCTTTTCACATTCCTCCTTTTGAAATCCAACTTGATTATCATCTCATAACCAAGCTCCATGTAGCTTTCTGTGCTTTCCTCCATTTGCTTCATAACTCAACCCCTTTACCCCTTGTCACGTGCCTTGGAATGGGAGAAGGTGCTAAATAGTCTGCAGCTGCAGCCAAGACGGATAGAAGCTAGGAGGCTCTTGCTGCTTTTCCATTTATAACCTAGCCATTCCACCACAAAATCCTACCAACTACCTTGCTGACAATGAACGCACTTCCTCTTTCAGATATGTGACTTTTTCCTCTTACCCTATTATCACAGCAGTCATCCAAATCACCTAGGTACTACTGGCTTAAGTTTAAGCAATCATTTTACATAACATTTATATTAGGTGGGGGGTTTTAAAGAAAGGATTCATGTCCAACATTAATTTTTTTCTGTGAAGATAACACAGTGGTGCCAAATTGATTCAAATGGATCTTTGGCAGTTATTAATGTCAAACATTTATGGTTTATTGTGCATTTTTCCGCTAACACATTATTCCAACCTGTCCAGCCATTCATGTATAGAACAATCTTCCAAAGTTTTCCAGTGTTTAAGTAATTCCTTAAATCCTAGCACAGAAATGAGCAGCAGGAAGTACACAAAGGATTAACCTGCTGATTTTCATGAGCAATGCTTTGTCTAGAGTGAGTTAAGCAGATCTGTGAGATTTATAGCAGGCTGTGAAATGGGACTGATACTCTGAGACTGCTTGCAGCAGATCAAGATGTTGGCTGTCATTCCAGACCAAATGGCCAGTGCCACCACATTCTCCACCCAGCACTCATATTGGTGGTGACTTACTGGTGGCTTTGTCCTGTCCTCGTCCAAAGCACTCACAACTTGCTATTTGACATTAAGAGCTATAGAGATATCTGGGGACCTAACTCAGCAATATGTGAGATATGTGTTTGCATTTATTTAGCATGTTTTGATTTCACTTAAAAACATAAAAATAGGGCATATCAGATCCATGGCACCTGGGGAGTGCAAGCAACCAAGAAACATTAATGGCAGAAGTGGTAGACGGTTTCTAGTGAAGCCATGAATCCAGTTGAGATTTTAGCCTGAACTTTAAAGAAACTATTCAAGAAGCTGAATCCTACCCCAAAATAGCTTCAGCACCTTGCATGTCACTTTAAAAATCACTCAGACTGAATTCACTACCCTACTGACATGGAAGCCACAAATTCCAACTGGTTATTCATACCCATCTAAGTACAATAGCCCCTCCACATTCATGAAGGTTAGGGGCACTGAACCCTTGCAAAAGTGGAAAAATGTGAATAACTCCTCCATGATCCCCCTCCCATTCCCCTCTAGAGCTTCCCCTTCCATTCCTTTGCCTCTGGCCCCACCATCTGCAGCAGCAGAGAGACAACCTACAAGGCTTACTGGTACTTTCTCCTTAGACAGAGAAAAGGGAAGTTCTGGAGTTCTAATTACTTCTGGTGGCCATCTTGAGAAAAGAGCATGAGACCAATCAGCAGGTAATACACAGCAGAGGCCATGCCTTCAGCAGAGGGAGAGGACTTTGCCCACCCAAAAGGAAAAAAACCCTCAGTATTAAACACAAGCTTTGCAAGTCTGAGATGAGGAATGCAAGGGATGGGAGGAGAAAAACCTGGGGGAGGCAAGCATGTGCCTCGTGAATAATCAAATTCATGAAGGTCAAACCTACAAATGTGGAGGGAGGACTGTAAAAAGAAAAAATAATGTAGGGGGTGGGAATCATGTGCCTTTCCAAATACTGATGGACTGCAACTTCCTCAACCCTAGCCAGTATAGGCAATGATGAGGAATGCAGGGAATAACAATCCAACAACATCTTGATGGCTTCCTGATTCCCACACTCAATGTACCATTTGGTTTGGCCCTGAGACCACCAGAGAGTAATAGCAATATCCAGGAGTTGAACTCTCTGTGCTGTTCACAGAGAAGGTCTAGATGAGCAATTCACTGGTCCAGCGGCCATTCAAGCTTCACCAAAGATTAAAAACAGTGATTTCCATAAAATTGGCATACACTAATTTATATGATGGAAGCACACTGAAAATTAATAGAAATAGAAATACAAGACAACTCTCCATAGTAAAGAAGTGGGTGACCAGTCCAGTTTGCTGTTCAGGTACCAGCTGCCAGTGGACCACTTCAGTGCTCTGGCTTGCTCTCCCTTTTTCTGGTACTTTCACTTCCAAATGGACTTAGAAGGTGAGCAAGGTAAGAATCATGTGGCCCTCCACACACTTTTGTGCTACAGCTCCCAGCAACTCTTCCTCTCTGGCTAGGGCTGTTGGGGTTATAGCCCAACAACATCTGGAGGGCTGTAATTTCCATACTTCAAATTGAGGCTGCATTAATGTAAAGGGAGTGCCCTTGAACAGCCCTTTAAACAGAGGACAAGCCTCTATGGAGCAGGACACATAACCATGCTGACTGACTATTGCTTGCCTAACTGTCATGCTGCTGCTTCTCATTGGCTCCTGCCACCCAACAAACACAAAGCTAGTCTATGAGGGTTGGACATAAGTTTGCATAGCATTCTGCCTCTTAAGCATGGTCTACCATCATTTAATTTCATTTTTTTTTCATTTGGATTAAAAGACAGGTCTATAATAGCTCAGAGATCCAGGTTTCACTGGGGTTTTCACAAATATGCCCCTCTCTGTCCAGCTTGGGAGAACTGCAATGCCCAGCAGCACTAACCAATATGGTCAATGGTGAGGGCTGATGGGAGTTGCAGTCCAATGCCATCCAGAAAGCCACACAGTCACCACCGATCTAGACCTGCACAGCCTTATCACCGGGAGACTAGAATGAGGGACAGCACTGAAACCACTCATCCCTTTCGTTTTCACTTTCAGAGGACAGCTCCAGGCCCAGGTATAACCTAGAACTGGAAGCAAATTTAGAGAGAAGAGGATATGTGCTGGTGGCTACTGTACTGACCCTGTACATGTCCAGTAGTTACAGAGAATGAGGCTGAAGAAAACAGGGGCTTCAGAAAGGACAAGGGGAGATCTTGCAAAAAGTACCTCTTCCCAGAATCCCAGAGCTGTGCCTTTTCAACCCCCCAGCCCCTGCAGTTAGGGGTAACTATAATATGGCCAGATATTTTGGCAATTTCAATCACAATTTAAACAGCAAAGGACAGAAGGAAGGAATGGGGGGAGATGAATTTAATTTAAAAGGTCAATCTGAACCAAGTTTCCCACTGATATTTCTTCATTTCTTCCCTAAACAATGGTGATTATCCAAAATCTTTAAATCTGGGTTAGTGAAAATATTCATACTGAGAAGTAATCAAATTGATTCTTCATTTACACAGGAAAACCTCCATTAGCTTAATGTATCTTGTAGAGGGTATTGATTCTGTTTAAAGATTAACAGCAGCCCTAACACACTTCTGCTCAAATTATTTAATACTGACTGAGTTTTTCTTCAAGTTAAATTTTAGTATTTGCAAATTCAAAAAAAAAGTTTACTTTTTTTTTTCTTTTAAAAAGGCATGAGCTTTTCAACCTTGTTAGGAAGTTACTGGAGGTCAAACTCATCTTCCACACTCCTGCATCCAGTCACACAATTCAAAAGGCACTGGCACACACCCTGCAACATTTCACAGATGAAAACTGGAACACAGGTATCCAAGCAACATCATAGTGTAGCCAAGATGGCAAAAGTTGTTAGTGAGGAAGAACACAATGCTAGGAGAGGTTGCATTAGTTTGCTGCAATGCATGAGCCTACTGGGGAGGACAAGATTCCGCCCCCTCCTCTGCTCTCCTCCCAGCTGAGTTAATTGAGTGCAAACTACTTTTGCACTTTGAGTTCAGTTTCCAGCAACCAAAGAAAGCTGAGGGCAAAAGGGGAAAGTGGGATGAAGAGAGAGAAACTGGGACATTTTAATAGCAGCTGAAAAAGTGGGAGGACAGAGGATTAACTGGGACTGTCTCTACCAAACTGAGACAGTTGAGAGGTATGCTGACCCTTCTTGCAACTAGTCACAAACAATAGGAGTGAAAAAAGTTCACAACAAAGAGGTGCATGTATTTAAGAGAGAGGGAGAAAACATTTTTCAAACAGAGAAGCATGCTTCTGTTCTAAACTGCAGTCTGAGTATAAGAGGAAGAAAAGAATACAGAATCCAAATCCAGAGTAAGGCTCTAATTAAGCACGTGAGCTCTAGAAAAAGTGTGGCAAGTGAGCGCCCTTGTCCTTGGCAAGAATAATAGATCTCTGCAGACGCAAAGGCTCCTTTATACTCCCTTCTGCCATTCTTCCTTACAGCTCTCAGAATCCACTGGGCTTTCTTGCTGCTCTTTTCACTTTTCTTTCCCTCCCAAGCAGTTCCCCATATTGTTCACAAAATTATTAATCACCATCATCATAAAGAAGTTCTTACTTAACTGTGCGAAGCCATCGAGGACACGTTCTCATTGCAATTGTTGCCATTTGCCAGGGTGAGTCACAAACCACAATATATGTCATTACTTAAATCGACCTACTAAGGCAATTATAAGATCATGTAAACATCAAATTCAACACCCAGGAGTCAGAACACTCCGGAGAAACTAGAACAATAGGATCCCTTAAAAAGGAAACTCAAAGAGGAGACGTGCATAATCCTCTTAAATAAGCCTGTATTGTGCACAGAGACGTCTGCAAAGTGGATCACCCTACTCAAAAGTTTCCCATGTTTCTTATGAGACTAGCTAAAAATCCATGTTCCCACTAAGGTCCAAAGATAGAAAACAGCCATTCAGATTTATACATTTATAAGGTGCTTTTATATTCCACTTTTCTTTCAGTGAGCTCAAGGTGGTATACATGGTTCTCTTCCCCACTTTGAACTCACAATAACCTCTGAGGTAGGTCAGACTGTGAGAGAGTCACCCAGTGTGTTTCATGGATTAGTATGAGCTAGTACCTGGATCTGCCAAATCCTGGTACAAACACTGGCTCTCAGATAGGAAAGAACATTAGAGGAAGAATAGAAGAAGAGGGAGCATAAGAGAGAGAGATTTTAGAGAGGGAGATGGGGCATGAACAAAGTAGAGAGAAAGCACTGTAGAGGGGCATCCGAGAGAAAGGAGGGATAAACCAAACAGGTGTGTGTGTGTATGCGTGCACTCACAAAAGCGTATAGGAGATGGCACCTCTTCCTCCCCTCTTCTCTCCAGGCATTAAATCAACTCTTCTTCTCCCCCAGGTTCTTCAGAAGTCAAAACTCTCTGAGAGTCTCAGAACCTGACTCTGATCCTCTCCCCCACATTTTTCCCCCACTATGGATTGTTAGTCTCGCTTTGCAGTCTGCTTCAGATGGTTCTTCTAGACCCCTTAAAGGGTCCACCTGATCAATTTCTCCATCCCCCTCTCAAAATTTGTCAAACAAACACCAGGCCTCAGTGGGAGGGAGCAGTTAAGGCAGAAAATACTGCCCAGTCTCAGAAATTACTGCATAGATTATATTAGGACTGATGCTCCATGGCTTTTCCCAACTGTTTCCACCTTTTCCCCACCCAACCTTAATGGCCAAAGCCACAGTATAGTTTCCATTCTTGGTTTGAGGTGGATATGGGTTGTAAATGTGTTACTCCAGCTATGGCACTGCTGGTGAGGACCCCAGATATCATTTTGATATCAAACAATTCAGCCTTAGCTTGACCTTTCTCTAGTCAGCTCACTCCACGTGTTTGCAAGGTTCTCCGGACAAGCACGAACAGGGTGCAGCCACTAATGGTTTTACATTCCAGACCCTATTGAGGCCAGCAACTCAAGCCTCGCTCGTAGCTTCAGGGAACTTCCCACTGCAAACCTTACAACAGATGCACGGCTCTCAGCCAGACCAGTCCTCTCAGACAGGACATTTACATACTGGCCAAACTATTGTCATCAAGCGTTAAGCTCATCATGCAAACTTGACCTTTTCCAAATCCTTTGTCCAGCTCTAAACTCCTTTTGTTCTCATCTGGCATGCCATGGCCGGTAGGCACAAACTCCCCTATAAAGACCCCTCATTTCCAAACGGTCTTCGGACTACTTTGGACTTCCATCCTGCCTTGCTGCTGGTCGTCTAAGGAAACTCCCCTCAGCGAGCCCCGCTGAGCTTTCTTCCCCGGAACCCTGCTTCTCTCCAGGACTACGAGACCAGGTGTCGTATTCCCTTTCCCAAAAAATCTCTCCATTTCTATTTCTCAGCTAGTTAATGTCTTGTCTTGTGTGTTTCTTGTCTTTAATAAAATATTGTTTATTACTTTGAAAACCCTGTCTAGCCGCTCTCTGACCCGCCACTGTATACATAGGGTTAAAGATCCTTGCTAACGTTACCCTGCCTCTTGTTTAGCCAAGAGAGTGCTCCAGCTAATTTCCCCTACTTGTGTTTCATTTGGTTATCTGGGCGCCCCTCCCGGGACCCCCAACATACAGGGTAACAAATGTCTTTCTTCCCCAATGCTGACTGAGCACTTGATTCTTAGTTCTTGATATCATTTTTCTCTCTTTCTTGTTCTCTTTTTCCTCCTCACAACTTCTGGCTGAATATTTTTTCCTTTCTCACTCTGTTCCTCATCTCCCTTGCACTTCCTAGCTGCACTCATCTTCTCCCTTCCTTTGCTAGCCCTCACACTCTCTTGTACTTTTTCTCCTTCTCTCCCCTCCCCAATTCTCCTGATTAAATTTGCTTTTTCCTTCTTTACCCATCTCTCTCTTCTTTTTCAAATCCTCTTCTTCTATCCTTACCTTCTTCTAGATAGACTCATCATCTTCTTTCTCCTTTCCCTCTCTGTCTCATCAATTCTTTCTCCTTTTCTCTTGCCCATTAAAAAAAGCCCTTAGAAACTATGAGGAAGATACATTAGATTCTCAACATGGTAAAGTTGCAGCTTTCAAAATAATGAGTAGGGCTTGTTTCTGGGTAAGCATGCACAGGTACAGTAGGATTATCCTATTGTTCTTTATTGGACTGTTGTTCTATCACCACCAAAACCACCACCATAATCTCTCATTCCTTAAAATATTTGATGACAATCAGTAGACTTATTATGAACATGATCATAGGTGAGGGCAGTGAGAGGCACTGGTTAATGGAGGCAATCCACTGAAATCCCATTGGAAATTTGTCTTTTTGCTTATGGGATTTCCTTTGCTTAAACCACAACTCCTATGTATTAATACCAGTGCTTGCAAAAGTATGAAAAGAGAGTTGATGGCCAGATAAATAAAGACTTCATAAAAGTGTTCCAGTTACTGTATGCTCAAAGATGGAAGGATTTGGAAATAACATCTCATGAAGAGTGGCTATTAAAGATACTGGATATGACAGAGATGGACAAATTGATGACTCCGATAAGTGAAGATTCATTAGAAGAGTATCATAAGCATTGGGCAAGGGTTATTGAATTTGTTAAAAACATGGGTAGTAGACTTGCAGTAATAAGGTTTGAGTAATCAAAGCCAAAGCCATTGTGTTGGTAGCAAAAGAATCAATTATCTGTGACTGTTATCAACTTGCAAGTAAGTAGGAGTAGAATATGAAGAAATACAATTATAAGGTTGTTTTAACTGAATTTAAATATAACAAATCAAACTGGATAATATGGTTGAAGTTAATCTTTTATTAAATTCCAGGAAGTGGGAATTTTTCTCTTCCTTTTTTATTTTAGTATTTCATTCTTTAGTCTTCTGAAGTTTTGTAATTAGTGTGATAGGTTTTCTTTTTAGTTTACAATACGATACTTTATGTCATTTTTTCCTGTGTGTTTATATTTGTATTTTACTGTATCTGAAACTTTTGTGTTTAACAAAAATTGTTCCCTCCATCCCGCACCCCCCGCGAAAGAAAGAAGGAAGGAAGGAGTTGGGGAAAAACTTTCAATCTTTGTTCAAAGCAAACTTGGATTTATTTATTTATTTATTTTTGCCAGGACTAGAACTGCCATGTGTTGTTATAATGACTGTTTGCAAAAGTATTAAAAACGGAGTGGAGGGAAGTTTGATTTTTAATTCAATGCAGCACTTGGAAAAAATAATTTCCAATGAGATAAATCTTTTTTTCTCATTTGTTAGAATTTATGTTTTCTATCTGAATAATACACTCTGAGAATCTTTGGTTTATGGTTAATGCATCATCATGTACTGCCTCTCTGACATCACAAGGGGTTGTTCCTACGTCCTATGAGATTTTGGCCCTAACATCTCAAGAGATTAGATTGCTCCTGTGTTACCAGGCCATACAACCCTACTCCATGATATGATTTAATTGGCAAAATTGGCATGAAATATAAATCATATCCTGCTATGGCTGGGAAGTCTGCTGGCAAAGAGCAACTGACTGCACATGTGCACTGCAAAAATAGGTCAGATCAGGACCTAAGGGCATGCCTAGGGTATAGTCAATGGCAGCTCTGGTGGTAATGGGCTTGCAGGTGTCCCTGAATAACTCAACCTTTAGCAACAATGGCACCTAGAACGGCTTCCACAGAGTGACCGGTTGTCTTCAATCCTCTCCTTTTGTCCACAGAAACTCTTCTTTTGTCCCATCACCTGTCCCACCATTAAGGATCTATCACAATTTCCATCAGTCCTTTGTCACCTAATGCTAAGGCCATTAGCTCATTCCACATCCCACTGTCTATTCTGCCAGAGAGCCTGGTTCTGCACCAGATAACTTAGAGTACTTTGGTATACTGGCCATCACTCTGCTGCCCTGATTTCCATGTGGTACTACCCATGGACCCTTGATCTAAGCCACATCACCACACCTCTTCACTTCCAGGTAGGCAAATATCACTCACATCGCCTTAAACTCTTGTTATCCAAACTTTTCCTCCCTTTTCCTTCAGCTAGCCTTGTGTGATTGCAAGACTGCTTGGATCTTGTGTGCATGTGATTGTTAATTCTGCCAATAAAACAAATATTATTTGAATCTCTGGCTGGTGTTCCTGCATTAGTACCAGTATACACAGGTGTAAAAGATCCTTTTAGGTTACCCCCCTCTTGTAGACCTCCTCTTTGACCTAATATTTCCCACTTTTGCACAGAGGCACTGACTTCGCAAGTGAACCCCTGAGTCACCCACATTTTGTGGTAACACCTAAGCTGGCCACCTTAACTTCTGCCATAGCAAGCTCTGTTCTCAAGCCAAAGCAAACAAGACAGTGCCATAAGCTGCACCCAAAAATAGACTACATCATTTTCCTCTCTTCTTCATCTATCAACCTGTTTTGAAAATGTCTCAATTTCTGTCTCCTTCTTCTACTTTTCTTCTTTGTTCTCAGCTTGCTTCAACTGCTGTAAAAATGCAACAGTCACCTGCACTGAATTCAACACAGAAGAGAGGAGAGGTATATTGCCATTTCCAGTATGTTCAAGGAAAAGGAAACTGCTGCATCCTCTTCTAGCATTCCTCATTAATAATTTGTGTCATCCTGACCACACTCTGATGTTGCTTGGCCACATGGGTCCATTTTCATATGTGCAATGTTAGAGAATATAAAAATTGTTGTCCTGAGATCCCTCCAGGATTAACCTTTTCCATACTCTCCAATGTATGACTCCCCTGAGAACTTAAATTTAATTTAGTGGGCCTTGAGCTAAAAGAGATCCCTACCCTTTGTCCAAAGTAGGGCAACTACTTGAAATCTTGGGGGCCATACATTCCTTCTCTCCAGACTTCAGAGGCCCTTCATTGCACTGTCAATAGTTTTAAAAAAAACATTAAAAGATAGTTAAAATCCTCCTTTCCTCTCTGTGGCAGCATTTTTGCCCATTTTAGGCCCAGGAGAAACCTTTTCCCAAACAGGAAGGGAATGAGAAGTCATTGCCCCCCCTTTCCCCCCTTCCCCCTGCCCTTTTCCTGTGAAGAGGTCCCCTTGGCCCTAAAACAGCTGGGGGAGAGGGAAAAATTAAAAATAGAGAAGAGCTTAGAGCTGGGATACAAGAATATCCATGAAGCCAGCCACTGTTTCCCCAGCCCTGTCTAGTTTGGGGAATTTCTGACTCTCCAGTTCTTCGTAGAAACCACATCCCAGCAACCACAATCAGCTTGGCTAATGGCAAAGCATGAACAATGGGAACAGCCGTTCAGCAATATCGAAAGGGTCACACATTCCACTTATAGAGCTGCAAAAATGTCCTGGAACCAGCCAGCCCATTCCTAGTTGGGAGGTTTACAGTTTTATTTGAAGTTCAGAAAACAGAATGGCAAACCTGAGTGCTGAAGGCAGAGTTGACAAATTGCAACCAAAAGAGCTTCCCTGTAACCCTTATTCTGCCCTTTCAACACCATTAAGATTAGTCATGTTCTCTATCCCTCATGGTAGAGCTTCAAAGCACACCAGGTTAGATGCTCTGCTTCCTAAGTCTGGCTTCCCTCGCCTCTGTAGTTTTCATTCTTTTCCTTTGCATCTTTCCTTCTGCAATTGTATTCTCTCCTCTTGGTGCAATTTGCCACTGATGAATAGGGAATTCTGTTCTGCCGACACAAACACAAAAAGAGATCAGGCTTTGAAAAGAGAAAAGATTCTCCAATCCCCATTTTATCACATCCTTGGCTTTGCTCACTATGAAAAGATGGTGGCATAAATATGCATGAGAGGCGAACATTTCAACAACAGTTAATTCCATTTAAATCAAAACGTTTCAAGTTGTTATAATGCTATAACACGAATTCCAAGGTTCCCCTACAGGCCTAGACTCCCACCTTCACAGAGTTTGAAACACTAGCATTTAGTACTAACATTTTAACTTTAAATTAAATTAAATTTATTAACAGAATTACTTCACTGAAAAAAATAATTCCAGTAATAGTTAATACCATATTAATAAACTGTTGCTTGTAATTGTTCAAAATTATTAAAAATGGTTAAGAATTGTCCAATCTCTCTATAATGAATTAAAATGACATGAAACAATCAATACTTAATCTATGGATGTTCTTATCATTTCATAATTTAAAAATTGTTGTCAAAATTTTTATCATATTCAGGGTAACAAATTCATAAATAATAGATCATTCCTAACATTTGCACCTTCAGCTTCACACCCCCTCCCTGCATCATGAATAAGGAGATAATGGTACATGTACACTATACATTATAGGAGTTTGGTTACCAGTTTAGCTGCCATGGAGCCATCTTAGGGAATTGTGGGATTTATAGTTTCATGAGATTCTTAGAATTCTCAGCCAAAGATCTCTTATGATATAGTTCAGGGAAACACACAAGAGAATTTTAAGTATCACATCAAACTCCAAACCCCAGGATTCTGTAAGATGGAATGACAGCAGATAAAGTGGTATGAAATTGCTATGAATGTGCAATGTGGATACACCAAATGATGCAGTTCTTTTCTAGTCGTTACCTTCCAGTCTGGAGAAATTTTAGCTTTAAGAGTACAAATGAAGTGTGAATGTTTGCCATAACCATATATCTGGGGTGAGCAAATTATACCCTTGGGGAGAACGCCCCCCCATTTAGACTCTTTAACCTTCTAGATGCTCCAGAGCACCCCTTTTCTGGTATTCTCCCCACAGGGTGAACTGTCTGTTACGGAAACCTCAAGCCAAAAACTGAATAATGTTTCATTGCACAATATATCTGGCAGTGATGTATTTAAGTCTTTTACCCCAAGTCTCAAGTCAAGTCTCAAGTCTCTAACTTCAAGTCTCAAGTCAAGTCTCAAGTCTAGGAACCAACTTTATACCCCAACCTATATTCCAGAATTTCTGGACCTAGTCCAATAAAGTCAGTGTTAACAATTTAAGCAGAGTCAGCCCTCCAGCTTTGCAATTTTGCCATCAGCAGCTTCAGAAGGAACAGGATCCTTCTTACTCCCCCTTCCTGAAGCTGAAGGCTTTTGTGTCAATGGGCATAACACAGTCTGTAGCTTCAGAAGCCGAGAATAGGATCCCTCTTCCTTCCCACTTACTGACGCTAGAGGATTTTTTTAGAAGTGGGGAATAGGATCCTTTTTACACCCCATTACTGAAGCTTCAAAAGCATTAAAAGGAAAGATCCGTCTTCTTCAAGCCCATTGCCTAACATGTTTACTGTTCCCTTCTGAGATATGCACCCTGCACCCCGGGGGTGAATCTTTTGTCTTTTGCTCTTAGGTAATGTTTTAGAAGGCCCCTCTGATATGCAGGGGAGGCTGCCTCAAGCCCATTGCCTAACCCGTCTGCTGTTCCCCTCCGAGAAATGTGCCCACACTTTGGGCTTGAGAGAGACTGTCACGTGACCAATAGGCAAAAAGAGATGGAAGCGTTAGTAGCACACATGACCCTCCCTGGATTGGGTGGCCGTGCAAGGTTTGAAGTATGAGATGCTGGGAGGCAAGAACCAAGCCAGTTCTGGTCTTTGAGGATGCAGTTTATTAAGAAAAGAAGCAAAAAGAAAAACGAAAGGCACACACACATACATACACTCTGACTCTGTCGGAAAGGCAAAGCAGGCAACGGAGCAGGGTTCTCTTTGTTCCAACAGCTTATACAGGTTTTTTGTGCGCGAGTGGCAAAACAGGCTGCCAATCCATCAATCCACTATGCCGAAACGGCCAGGAGGAGGGCTATTCCACCTCGGACGCCAATTATTGAGGCACCCATGGGCCAAGTGCACAATAGGCTCGTGGCCAAGTCTCATTACCTGCCCGAGACAGCAGCGGACAGTCCCTAATCAGGCTTCACTCTCTCTCCCCGTACGGGATGGAATGGGGAGTGAAGTAGCCCTCATTAACATTCCTTGGCTATTCTCACAGATCTGCAGCATACGGGGCAGCCTGACCTAGCAATGCAATAGCATGAGCTAACCCCCCAAATATGCTTGTTAGTGCAAAGACAACCTGAACTAAAATGCGTGAGTGTACAACACAAGGCCTGCCCAGAGGGCCTTGGGCCCAACAGCGTTGTTCAAAGTTGTAAGGTTTTTGGATGAATGTGTTATATTACTGAACCAAGGGCAGCAGGTTGGTCACTAAAAATATACAAGTCTCGAGTCGAGTCAAGTCAGTGCATCATTTATTGCTGAGTAAAGTCTGAGTCAAATCACTGAAGCAACTTAAGTCTGACTTGAGTCCAAGTCAACTGATGTGAATCTACATCACTGATATCTGGTTGTTCCTATTCCAAGAATGGGAAAACAGTTCCAGTGTGTTTCGAAAATATTTCCTGTCCGGATAAGTAGTAAGAGATGGAAGCAGTTCCATGACACTGTGTATTTTTATGTTCATGCATGTCTGAGCATCTGCGGCTGAGTGAGGGGGCTGCCTCCCCCGAGGCCAGAGGGAACAGCAGATACCTCAAAAATTCAAGGATATGTATGGGCACACCAGTAGTGCTCCAAAAAAGGCATAAGGATATATTATACAGTACCAGGAAAATCAGACCTGTCCTTTGCAAAACAGAGACAACTGGAACGTCTGTCATAACAAGCAGAAAGGATTACCATCTTATGGTTTTACTATATTTATTCAATTCTATAAACTGATAACTGATGCCAATTATCATGCAGCACAGATAAATCCTTGGTCTTCACTACTCTTTTAAAAACAAGCTACTTCCTTAAATTTACAGAAATCAAAGTTCAGTTTTAAAAACACAGCAATGGTACATTTAAGGCTGAGGTAGCTAATTCCAGAAGGACATGGCATTGAGTATTTACAGGGTAACAAAAAGAAAGGCATTTATCCTGCATTTGCTTTAGCGCAGAGGGGTTCCATATTATTCCTGCTAGTTGGCAAAAGTCCCAGCAAAGATCAGTTAGGTCCATTACAGCAGATTTTTGTAACAAATGAGACAGCTCGGTCTGCAAAAGCAAAGAGGGGACGACATTCTTTTTTATTTTGCTTTGCACTTCCCAAAATCACATACATTGTGACTTGTCAAGCTAAACACAGGGAGCCAGCACAGTGAAGTGGGTGGATTATGATTCTGTTGAACTACATTGAATGTTGGACTGTTACTCTGGAGACCAGGGTTTGAATCCCTGCTCACCTATTCAAACTCACTGGGTGACCCTGGGTAAGTCATACTCTCTCAGCCTCAGAGGAAGGCAAGGGCAAACTCCTTCCGAACAAATCCAAGAAATCCCCATGATAGGCTTGTCTTAGGGTCACCTCCAGTTGGAAATGATTTGAAGGAGAACAGCAACAATAGCAAGGTAAACACAGCTCATTGGTCACCTGCAGTGTTATAGAAGCAGTGAATAACTTTTCCATTTTTACCACTTTCCTAGGACTACCAAAACAATGATGACAACAACAGGAAAAGTAGCTGTCAAGCACTTGAGAAGCTGTTGTACATGATGAGCAAATAGCATTTGCCTCAGTTGCAGGGTAGGTCTCAGCTCTCAACACAATTAGCAGAGAGGTGATAAATCTCTAATACAAGAAAAGCTGATTTCTGCTAAATTTGGCTATACTAATGTATTTTTACAAATATTTTTATTGAAAGTTTTCAAATATACTAAAATTCTACAAATACAAAGAGGAAAATAAAGAAAAAAGAGAATGAAAAGAGAAAGAAAGGGAAAAAATAAAGAATAAAAAAGATTGACTTCCCTTTTTCCTTTCAACAATATATAGCATTCAAATTGTTTCAAGACTCACTAAATAAGAACCCAACCGTTCTCTTCTTTCCATCCTCTATTACATTATTTTTGCACAAAGATAATTTTCTTTCTTACAAAGGTTGACAGATCTAGTATTAAAGTATCAATCAATACTTTTCTATGATTCTAAGCCATTACATCATATTACATCATAATAAATAATATTCTATTTTCTCTGAATACCACCATACATTTCTTGCATATTAAGTAACCTCATTAAATCCATTCAATCATTAAACTCTCTTGTAACATTAATTTCCACTGTACTTAAGCTCCAATATTTTATCAAACTTCATCATCTAAAGCTCTTGTCAAAATTATATCCGCATCCAGTTCTCATTGTCCAATATCTGTAATCAAATCTCATAACCTCATTGTAGCCAGACATTATTTCTTTTATTTCATTTTAAATTTAATTCTTTCTTTCTTCATCCTCCATCCTGGCTGTGACCTTCCTCCCCACAACGTGCTCAGTTTCTTTTGTTTGCACCTTGTTATTATTTTCTTCTCCTTCCAATACTCTGGTTTAAAAGAATTATCTTGGGGGGGAAAACTTCATTTTTCATTTGCCAGAGCGTTCCATTTCTGTGGTACCCCACTTATGGAATGCTCTCCCCTTGGGGGACCAACTTCTGCCAACATTGTTTTCATTTCAATGCCAGGTCAACACATGGCATTTTTATTAAATAAAGCTTTGGGGCCTACTTTACTTTTGGGCACGTACATGGTTTTTAAACATCTTTTAGCCTTTTAAAGATGTTTTAGCTTGTCAGAGTTGTTTAATGTGGTCTTATCTTGTTTAAATGACTTGCTAATTTTAATCTGGAATTTATATTGTCCATATTATTTTATTTGTTTGCCACCCTGAGAGTTTGCAATCAATAATAAAGTAAATAAATGAACGAACATTCAGGAAGAAATAAGTCAATTTTCAGTGGTGTTGTAGTAGTGTGAGGCTCCATCTGGGGACTTCAGGGCTAAGTTCAAGCCATGTCACTCTCCCCCAGCATCTCCTTTCCCTGGAAGGTCCTACTTGAAATTCCCCCAGTCCCTCTGCCTCAACACAGGCAGAATTTGACCCTGCTTCTGTTAGCCCAGGTGTGGGCAATTGTGCCCCTGCCAATACATTTAGCCTACAAGTTCCATCAACTTTACTCAGCATAGGCAATCATGGGGGATTACAGGAGTTATAGTCCAAGAACTTCTGAAGGGTCAAAGGTGCTCTATCCTTCTGCAGGCCGAACTCTGATATGTTATCTAGAACTAGTACCTGGCTGAGCAACTACATCTGTAAGTCAGTATTACCCATCAGGCTGTTTACAACCTCCTAGGCTCAGACCTTACTTTTCAAAAGTAATAGATTAGGCATGATCTGTTATTTCCCCCAAAGGCAACTTATTAGCTGTAACTTGCTCCTTTATGAACACATTACCTCTTGTTACTTCTTTTTTTAAAAAAAACACACTAGAAATGAAAAATGGCCCCCAAAAAGTCCTTGTAAAGCCAAAATTTTAGAAGGGACAAGTAAACATTACTCCAGGCAAACAAACAAACAAACAAAAAGTCATGACATAACCAGCTGTTATACCATTTTATGAGTTACCCTTTGTTGTGCTCAAAAGTAACATATTAAAGGAAAATACCATTACATACAATGCATTATTGGCAAATTCTGCATTTACTGCTTAGAACAGAACAACAAATGATAATCAACATTACTTGTTATGTTCCTCATCATACAACTAACAGAATCCAGGTGAGTCATAGGACTGGAAAATGACTATGGAGGTCATTACTCTCCTTCTGCCTCCCACAGCCCACTGCAAGGGAGCATCACCAAAACATTACCCTTCCACATTTAGCCAGATAAGACTTTCTACACCACAGTACATCTCTGGCCCTTTCCACACGTGGGCGGAGAAACAGGGGAAGCCACGCTGAAACGGAGCTTACCTGAGTCCGTCGCCACGTGGAGCAGTGCGCTTCGCTGCTCCACACTCGTCGGCATCCTGTGGCGTCCGGCAGTGCCCAAAATGGCGGCTTACGACCGGCGGAGGCTCTCCACCAACCAGAGAAGCTCACCAGCCGGAAATCCCACCCCCCGCCCGATCTGCAGGCACGCCCTTGCACATGCCTGCAAATCCACACCGCGTGCTGCGACGTGGCTGCATGGGGCTGCACGCCCCATGCCTTTTAAAAACCACATAAAAAGTGGTTTTTAAAAAGCATGCGGCGCTGCCGCTTCCGGGCGCCCTGGCGTGGACTGGGGTGTGGAATTACTCTAAAGTAATCCACCCCCTTCCACTTTACGGTGTAGACGACCTCCCACAGAGGTCGCATTACCACATGTTATTTCCCCGTGTGGAAAGGGCCTCTGTTTTAAGTGTAACCTGGCAACCCTATTATAATAGGAACCAAAGCCTTACTATGTAAACACTTGGATAAAAGTGCTGTACTAGATCATGTTTTAATTCATTTTCTTTTTTTCCTTTTTTCAACAGTCTGACACCTGAAGGGCCTTGTGAAACAATTCAGATATATACACACACACAGCAAGTTCTACACACATTCACTGTACTGTCTGTCAACTTACTTGTGAGTAAGTTGGTGTACTGCAAGCCAAAGAAACAGTAAATTGAGATGACCACATCCCAGTTCCATACAGATCCATGCAATCCTCAATTCTCATCAAGCCCTCTTGTCCGTGAGAACTGATCCTAAGACTGTCTCTCCGTATTTGTTGTGCATACCATCAGAGACATCAGTGCCACCATCTCAGCAGAACAGGGCCAGGCAGAGCAACAGACAGTGCTTAGGTCAACAGAGGAATGCTCTGTTAACCCCAGCAACTGTCCTAGCTTCAATACCTAAAATGTCTATAGATCTAAAACTATTTTTCATTCAGCAAAATGATGTTTTGCAGATATTGCATACCATTATGTCTCTTTAGAAGACATATCTACTTCAGTTTAAGGTTAGGAATGTAACACAGATAAAGCTTCCAAGTGTCATATGATGGGGCATGTTCACTGGTTATTTCTTTTTGGCTGGATGTATCAGTTTCGTATCAGGAAAAAAACATTTTGCATTTGTAGACAAACATGTTCTTTTAAATTATACCCTTGTGATGTCAAATTTAATGGTCAGTGTATTTGGATTATGTTTGGTCAAACTCAGGGCTCTTAGGAAGCCCTGTAGGCAAGAAATCTATAGCATTGCTCCAGATATCATCACTGGTGGTTCTACCATCCAACAGTTGATTCTATGTAGTTCTTAAATGAAAGAGAACACACAGATTCTAGCAAGTAGAGCCCTGGTCATAATTCCACTCTGTTTCTTATTGCTGCCACCTGAAGCTTTCCAGAAGCTTTTAACTCTAAGCCCCATCATCCCTGGCCACCTAGCTGTGTTGTTGGGGGCTGGTGAGAGTTGTTACACTGAGGAAAACTGCACTAAATTCTGCCTTAATCAGCCACTGTTTCATTTCATTTCACTTCACTTCTGTTCCATTTCTACCTTCTCATAAGACAGATTGCGGGGAGGGGGGAGACAGAAGTATTCTTCAAGAACAAAGAACACTTGCTGACCATGTTGTAAGCTGGAAATATCCACTATCAACAACTATATTTTTAGCTCTCTGAAGCAAGGAGGGAGGTCTGAGAGACAGACAGACAGACAGACAGACAGACAGACATGGGCACCTGTATCTATTTCCTCTTCCTTCTGCCTGCCTCTCTCCCACAGTGACAAGGACCCTTCTGCTCAAGGACTGATCCCATCCTCTCTGCTTTTCCGCATCTTTATTCAAGACAATGGGCTGTCTACTAATTAAAGCATTTTCTGTTAATCTTTCATTTTCCTCTCAATTACATTAATTTTAAATAAATTTGCTTACTGGTGCAACCTAAATATAGGTGCTTTTTCGAGATACTAATGGAAACAATACAGTACATTCTATTTATGAAAATTGTAAGTTGCCAGTCATCATTAGAAAGAAAAATCATCTTTAATATTTTATTTTTCATTCCTTCTTACTGTAAATTCCAACATTCTAGAACTAAAATAGCCCCAGAAAACAAACTGCAATACAGACCCACTATCTCTGATTAATCAGATACAAACTCTTGTAAATATGCAGTCCTTCAGACTGCTTGGCAGTAAACTCCACCAAACCCTGCGGATTTGCTTCCGACAAAATATGGCAAGGATCAGGCTGCATATCTACCCAAGTAAACGAATTAAAGCTTGTAGCATGAAAAATTACCACAACTCCTCCAGGATTCTAAAAATACTTCTCTAACAGGTGGCAAGTGCTTTTGGCTATAATGTGCTAGTTAGATGTTCACAGTTTAAAAAGAAAAAGGCATACCTGCCCCCAAGCAATACATAGGACTGAGGGGAGGGCAGGGAAGCAAGACACTACCAACCCAGTTCTCTGGATGTGTACACCTCTACTAAGTCATCAGTCAACTTCAATAAGATTTACTTCCAAATAACTAGTGTGAATGGCTGTATATACGAACTAGTCCTATATATAGCCCACTTAATTTAATGGAATTTTCTGAATAACAACATACATTGTCTCAGGCTATAAAGTTGCAATTCTAACTGTATCCGCTCATAAGTAATTTGTACTGAAAGTAATGAGACATACTTTCAAATACACATAGTTGGAACTGGGTTGCAAGGTATATGCACCTCTACCTTTCAGCTATTAAGTATCTGCAAAAACCATGATTCCTGTTTCAAGATGCAGAAAGCAGTCTATTGGTTCTCCACCTTAGTTTTCTTCCCACAAAGGTACACATTTTTGAGCTAGATTTATAGGATCAAGTAACTCTTCAATTAAAATAAGGGAAATCCCATTTCTTTCTACTGTACTTAGACAAAAGAGCAAATAAAAATGGCTTTCTAAATTATTCAGAGTGCCCTCCTTTCATGACCAAAGCATTTGTTGCCAACACACGTTGGCAAAATGAACGCTTCAGGACAAGCCAGCTGAGCCCTCTTGGCACCTTACTGGGCATCCATGGAGTGCTGACTCATACACATCATATTTGGGTTAATGAATATGTGTGTACATGAGTGTGTGTGCATACACATGTGCATCATGTCAAGAAGATAGCACAGAGACACCTCCAGGCCACATCAGCCTTTTTATTGAGAGATGTTAAAGACCAGGTAAGTTGCAGAGATGAATGTGTCATGGGCAATGTTTTGTTTCTTGATGTTTCTCAGTCTTCTTATAACATGCTGTGCCCACCTCTCTCTTTAAGCCCCATTCTTTCTATTGGCTTTCTGTACTCACATTTTGTTCTCACTTTCTGGCTGGGATTTAGGTTTTCTTACACTCCCTGTCTGCATTGTCAGGAGTTTTTGCAAGCCAGCCCAGCCTTCCTGAATCACAATAGGTTACAGAGGACTAACCAATCCACAGGCTTCCATGTTGACACATCCTTATTTTGTGTGTGCACAGCTCTTCATCTGATGAAGTCCAGGAAGAGCTATCCAAGGTGCAGATAATTAGTAGGAATAGCTGTGCTAGGCTCCTTTACATACATAGCAGGACTGAATGCAGACATGTGTCCCATCAGTTCTACTTGGCATACCAATGGTAAGGGACTGTGGGAGTTAATAACCCAAAACATTTGGAGCACAAAGGTTCCCCCTTCTCTTTGTACAGGCTTGAACATTTGAGGTCAGTAGATGAATAGGAAAAGCTCTCTCTTACCTCCATGCCAGGAGTGGGCAAAGTGTTGTTGGACTGCAACTCCCATCATCTTTAACGTGATAGAGATGGAAATACCCAATGTGAGGAACGATGAAGTCTACACTTCAACAACTGAAAGGCCAATAATGGCTCACCTTACTCTGTGCTCCTGAGGGCTGTAAGCCATCTCTTCTCATAATTTAAAGTTTTCTATTACTAGACAGGAGAAAGCAGAACCCTGGGAAAGGGAAGCTATCAAGTCAATACTACTTGTCTATCCTCTCAGAGATTTTAAAATCTGTACTTTTAATGTTAAGAAACTGCAAAATGTTTTTTTAATATTCCTATTTCATGTATATAAGATTTAAAAGGACCTATGCCACAGTTTAGCAGTAAAACACACAATTTTCCTGTTACAATTACTGTGTCATTCAATTTTCAGAAAACATTAATTTTAAATTTTCTGAAACTCTAATACCATAGTGACTATAACAGGAAATGCACAGAACATGCCACCTTCTCTCTGAAAGACAAAGCAACATCCGGGCATAACTACATCTTCAGGTCTGTATATGAAAACTGTACGCCTTCCTTTTGTTTTGTTGGATACATGCTGGAATCCCTTTCAGTTTTGTATGAAATAAAGTCAGATGTCCCTGTTTTTACACAAGAAGTTTTTCAAAGGTTCTCAGGGTATTTTATTTACAAGAACTTGGTAAATAAAAACTGATTGCAATTTGCAGTAGAAAGAGAACCTTCTGGAAAGTGTTAAAAATATAATGGTTCAAAATGGAAGCCAAGGCTAGAGAACAACTCTTTTGCTCCACGCTAGGTGAATATACCTGAGGGGGAGCAAGCTGAAATAGAGTGAAGCTTATGTAGCCAGCAGAATGAAATGCATGATCAGGTTTTTCCTGGACCACACCAAGAACAGTCAGCCCTCCTGCAGATGCTGCATCCACGGATTCAACCAACCACAGCTTGAAAATATTCCAATCCACCCACTAACTCCCGAGAAGTTCTAAAAAGTAAACATTGATTTTGCCATTTTATATAAAGGATGCCATTTTACTATACCACTGTACATAATGGGACTTAAGCATCCATAAATGTTAGTATCCATGGGGTAACCAAAACTCAGTGGATACTGAAGGTCCACTTTATCAAGTAAAGAAAGCTTAAACTGGAAGAGAGAGCTTGGAAAAAATTACTGTGACCATGCTGGCTAAGGGTTTATGGGTCCTATTACAGGTAATTTTTCCAAAGCTTTTCCTATGAGCCTCATGCAATGTTCCAAAGACATGCTGTCCCCACCTGGCCACATTAGGCCAAAGAAAGGCATCTTTTTCTAGAAGAAAATAACCTTGTACTTGACTTCTGCCTCACTTAGTTGGATAAAGGGTCTCTCTAGGGACTGAAATGGCTCATTCAAGGGCAGGGGAGTATAAAATTACTTCCCATGCCTTCTAGGAATGTTGGTGGCATTTGGATATGGCACTGGTTGCAGCTGACCAAGTTCCCCTGGTGGTTAGAGAGGTTCCTTAAGCCCTGAGAGTTGATCATCCCTGACACAGACTCTTCTTCTGTCTGTGTACATGCTTTCAAGTCACCTTTTGATTTATGGCAATCCCATGAATTTCATTGTTTTAAATTTTTCTTGTAAATGTTTTTAACTGTTCTAGAAGTCACCTTGGGTCCCACTCTGGTGCCCAAGGGCATTTTAGACCCTGCCCTTCTTCTACCCCATCTAAAGAAAAAACATCAATACTGTAACTTTAGCATCATTGCACTACTCCCCCTGCATGGCTGATAAAGAAGACTGTTAACTTCAAAAGCTAGCATGATATATTTTGTGTTACTTTACTTGTTTTTACATTAGTAGCAAGTGGAAAGAATAAATGTTAACTTGTTTTTTGTTTTTTTGACAAAGTAACTAGCAATGCATTATCAAGTCTTAGCTCTTGATGTTTATCTCATTGCCCTCTCCAGAACAATCTTCTCAAGGAACAGAAACAAACGTTTTAAGTCCTGCTTCTAAGATCTGGGCCTTTACAGAAAGGAATCATCTAGGTACACCCCACAGAACTAACTTAACACAGAAACTTCATAGCCCAAGGAACAACAGTTAATTCACAACACCTAACCCTAGATCTGCCATAGGAGTTTGGACAGGTTTATGGCATATTTAATCAACTTGGAGTTGGGGGAAAAACTAAATTTATTTGAGGTGTGGTTCTTTTAATGAAAATAATATGTCACAATATTGTTGTGAAAGCTACTTGTTCTGAAAAGTATGCCTGAAGAGTAGAGTTGGGAGGGCTGTAAAGTGAGTTGGTAAACTCGTCCCTGGCCCTGTATCAAGCCATATCTAAAGCTTATATACTCTGGAGATTTTTATAGGGCAGAGGTGAAGAACATACAGCTCTCTGATATTGTTGGATGTCAACTACCAACATTCTTTGTCATTGCATTTCTCAGTGGCTTTCAACTCCATCAACCATGGTATCCTTCTGGGCCATCTCTCTGGGGTGGGATTTGGGGCACTATTTTATAGTGGTTCCAGTCGTCCTTGAAAGGGACAGCTCAGGATAAGGTTCTAGAGGATTCCTGTTCAACACCCTGGCTGTTGGCCTACGAGATCCCTTTGGACTTGGTTCTGTCTCTCAAGCTGTTCAGCATATACACCACTCTTGTTTTCTCACATCCATAGCCTTTTAAATGAGAGCAGCAGTCTCAACGTGCTCTGAAATGCAAATTTACATGAGCTTCTCTTTGGCTCCCACCTTCCCTTAGAATGAGAGAAGAGTATGTGGCCCTCCTGATGTATCAAACTGCAATTCCCAGTCATCCTTGCAAGCGTTGCCAATGATAAGGGATAGTGTGAATTGCAATTCAGAAACACAATTTCCACATTCCTAACCTAAAAGGAAACAGAAAGAATCTGCTAACGTTTGATCAATGGCATTTGTTTATAGAGCTTTTGGAATATTCCACAAATGTGATTATTTAGTTGGAGGGGGTATTCGGGAGGCACCCTTCCCATGCTTCTTGAAGCCTTGTTCAGTGGTGCAAAGGCTAACTACAAACCTTTCATCCCAATACATGCACTACCTAAATTCCCACACACACACAACAGTGCACAGGGACTGAACATGCATACCAATGTATACACTGATGCTAAATAAACACCTCCCAGCACATAAGTTGGCATACAGGGAGCATAACAAGCTTGCATGGTTCTCTTTCTCCCTTCATGCACTGGATGTACATGTAGAGGTGGACAAGTGAATGTTACCCAACAGACTTCACAGGAATCTTTCTCCCATTCTTGCTAGAAAAATATATCCTAGCTTGCTCCATGCTATACAGGAGGACTATATACAAGATCACTAGGGAGAAGACAGCAGTGCCAATAATCAGAGAACTAAGCTTTGCAGTTTCCCTCCCACAAACAGTTCTCTTCACTCTAACCTTGAGGCTCTTCAATAAGCAGAGTTACAGATCAACTGCCTAAATGAGCAGCAGACACCTGGAAATAGGTAAAACTGGTAAGCTGCCATCACTACATTGCTTCCATGATTGCCATGGTCCATCAGCAGCCATATGGAATGTACTTGGTTTCTTTTTGTAGTTGCTCTTTGTTGCTGTTTTGTCCCTTCAAGTCAACTCCAACAACCTTGTTTTAGGTTATATCAGCAAGATTTATTCAGAGGAGGTTTGCCATCCACTTCCCCTAAAGCTGAGAAAGTATAACTTTCCCAAGGTCACCCAGTGGATTTCCATGGTTGAGTGGAACTTGAACCATGGTCTCTGAGAGTCCTTGTCCAATATGCAAACCACTACACCACATTAGCTCTGCTTTCAAACCACCTTTCACTTATGGCAATCCTAGTCTGGGATTTTCTTGTCCAGATTTTATTAGAGGAGGCTTGCCCTTGCCTTCCTCTGAGGCCAAGAGTGGGTGACAAGCTCACTCAGTGGGTTTCCATAGCCAAACAGGGATTCAAACCCTGATCTCTCTGAGTCTTGGTCCAACACTCAAACTTCTACACCACACTGGCTCTCTAGTCTATGGAGAAATCATAATTCTGAGTTGCTCCTGTCCCAGGAAGCTGAGCCTAGCCAAGTGTAACCTAGGAGTGCTGTGAAACTCTTGGCTGATGCTGAATAGGAATTTCATGCCCAAACTGCTTGTGTCAGTTGCTGCTTAAGTTCTCTATTGCTCCTTCTCAGTCTGTATGTTCAACATTTCTTGAAATGTAGTATGAAGTTCCCCTAAAACTGTTGCCAAAAGGAACTGCTACTGCTTATAGAAATAAGAATCCTCACCATTAAGTACAGTTGAGCATTATCTAAAAGTCCAGGTGCATAAGCAACTGTCATAAGAAACTTAAAATAACCCATGTGAACCAGTGAAGAAATTATACAACCACTGCTGGAAATTGTTATGCACATTCAAAAAACAGCTTGAAGCAAATAACACTGCTGGGAATCTACTACAGCTTGAAGGAGACAGCCCATTTGTTTTCTTCCCACGAGTGCATATGTCTGCCCAGTTATCTAGTGACCCTGGTATATCCTGTGTTTACAGAGAAGGGAGGACTGGAGTTTGAGTATTTTCTGCAAAGCTATATCTGACAGCCAGTAGAGGAATGGGGAGGGAAGGAGGAAGCACTGTATATTTTGCCCTCAGTTTTGGCCGCACCACCTTAGACTGTAGGAGTATGTCAGAAGAGCTGCGTAACTGTATGCACTTCCTTGCAATAAAGAAACACCTCTTCCTCCCTACAGAAAAGCAAATGTCAAAGAAAAAGGTTCTAACCATTTGTGCTTATTTTCTATGTGCAGGGCATCTTTTATGGAGTATATTTAAGAGGAAAGACGTGGCAAAACCACCTCTGAATATTCCTTACTTAAGAAAACCCTATGAAATTCATGGGTCACCATAAGTCAACAGGCAACTTGAGGACACATACACACAAATGAATGAGTCTTAATGGTCTTTCCACACTACACTGTTATAGTGCTATTGTTCCATTTTCAACATCCTGTGGAATTCTGGGGTTTGTGGTTTACTGAGGCGAAAGAGCTCTCTGGTTGAGAATTCTAAACGCCCTTCCCTAAACTGCAAACCCCAGGATTCCATAGAATGTTGAAAATGGAATAATTGCTCTATAACAGTGTAGTATGGAAAGGCCCTTAGACAAAATTAGACTTGAACCTCTCACTACAAGTGAAGATAACTAAAGTGAGGCTGTTGTACTTTGGACATATCCTGAGACGATGGAAAAGATTAAAATGCTTTGTGAAGTGAAAAGCATTTGGAAAAGAGGGAGGCTGAACTCTGGGTAGATTGATTCAATCAAGGAAACCACAGCCCTGAGCTTAGCAAGATCTGATCAGAGCTATTGAGAACACGGTGTCTTGGAAGTGTCACATTCACAGCCTTACCATAATGTGACATCAACTTGATAACAAATAATAGTAACATTTGACATCTGCCCTGATAAAAGGTTTATACCTGCACAAGTCCTGGGCCTTGGTTGCTTGCTGAAGTTTGCCCTGCACATAAAACCACTTTTTAATTGCAACCATCCACTCTTGCATACTATGGTTGGAATCCTCTTGGTTAGTCCCAACTAGAGTAGACTTGCTGAATCAATTGTTGATGAGTTAACACATAAGTAAATCCAACTGGATTTAGACCCTAGTATTACCTTTCTGGAATCTTGTCAGGAGGACTAGTCTAGGGAAATGGGGACTTATAGTAGAAATAACAAATTGTTTTCTCTTGCTCAAAGTTACTATTCAACAATTTATAAAAAGACATGTGCTAATGACAAAAGGATTTCTCACAACCCAGTACTATGCATGTTTAGCCCCACTCTGTTCAAGAGAACTTACTTCCAAGTAAGTACAGACAGGGCTGCAATCTCAAAGCCACTGGTGAAATAATGTTACAAAATCAGGACTGCCAACATTTCTACTAGTGACACACATCTTGTAAAATATCGGCCTCAATAAAAAATAATGTAGCAGATAAGGCTGCCTGTCATTTTCAGAAAAAAAAATGTGTGTCTAAGTCAGCTGTAAAAGTAAATGAATAAGGAAGGGAAAAAGTTGGCATTCTAATCCCATGTTATATAAAGGGTGAAGCTGCAAAGAAAAAACACAGTGTCAAGCACAGGGTAAATTATAGTGTCTTTGGGGGGGGGGACTGCTTGCCATTTCACTATCACCACCACCCACAATCTTTGTGCACAAGGATGTACTCTGCTTGGATAACAGTAGCCTGAGATTGCAAGTGGGAATGGCTGTGGCATTTTAAAAAGTTGGAATGAAATCCAGACACAAGACTTCTGGAATGCTTTACTATTTCTGAATGGCAGGGGGTTGGACGAGATGGCTCTAGCTATCCCTTCCAGCTGTATGATTCTATAATAATCTTCTCCTGGGCAACATCTTTTATTTGTCATGGAAGATGATATAACGTTTTGGGAGAATCCTCAGCAAGGACAATCCCCACCATGAGGTGAAAATTCTGCTTAAAACTTTTGTGGTTACTTGATATAAAGTAGGCCCTTGTATGGGGAATTCACAGTAAACCACAAAATGGACATCAATAATAAATAAGCTCTGCCACAACAACTACTTCTAGATGAAGATTTGGGGTAGAATCATCATGGTCAATCCACTCACATTTTATCAGGAGGAATCCACACAAGATCATCACCTATTGTATTTGTAATCTTCCTGAGTTTTTCTTAGTGCTGCTTCTGTGTTTGTTTGTTTTCTTAATGGAAAAAGCCCAACACTTCACAGAAAGACAGAGGAGTAACAAGATCTCTACAGGTGTGGATGCATTTAAATACTGAGCATTTTCAATCACCTATTTGTTTTCACTTGATATTTCTGATAATACGAACACACTTTTCCCACTATGTTTTTAAACAAAATAGATCTTAAAATACACATTTAAAAATATTAAAATAGAAAGAGATGAAAGGAATATTAAGATGCTATACCCTGATAAGGCTATACTATAAATGAAGAAAAAATCCAAGTAATCAGTCTATTAAGAAGGTGGTTAATTACCCAGAAAAGTAATGATCAACCCCTGTACTAAAATCATGGTGACATGTGAGGCCATTTTTTCCTAATTTTTTAAAAAGTCTATTTTAAAATGATGAAATGCTAATTAAATGAAACAGTGTTGTAACACTGTGTCCTGTATGTGAGAAGAGCATAATTCTGGGAAACAGGGGAAGTATTTAAGAGCAACTTAAAAACCAGTTTTGAAAATGGGATATATTATTTTTAACTACTTTTTAAAAACTACTACTAACTAACTACTACTACTGCTACTACGACTACTACTACCATCACTACCAGCACCAACACCACCATCATGCCCTTTTCCCAGTTATGGGACCCAAGGTGGCTTGAATGCATGGAAGTGAATATGCACTGAGTTGTAATACAATTTGTCACCCACATCAAAGCTACACCCCTGAAGCGGAAGAAAAAAGTCTTACCAGGGATTTTGATGTGGCCTTTACACAATGAGTTGTGAGCACAGAAAAAGGCAAGCTACCCTCATATAATGTAGAAAATTAGTTTTGACTGTGTTTGTAACTTACAGCAGATGAAAAATTAACAGGAAAAAAATTGGCCTGTCTGGTAGCATCCCGTGTCTCCTCATTCACAGAAGTAAGTACATTTATAAAAGTGCATCATGCCTGACCTAGTGCAGGAACATACCAAAGAAAAGAGAATGTGGATACCATCCTCACACATCCTCCTGAGCAGCTTGCATGCATCTTAAATGTATGCGGAAGGATTGCCACAGTGCCAGGTACAATTCTCTATCTTCTACCCTTCTTTTCCCAGGGTTATAGCTGAACTACAATGATAATCCAAAATGAAAGGAGAATAAGCTTCCTGTTTCCCAATCCAGTCTTCCCTTTCCAATCTGACGTCTAGCTAGAATTTTGTTGCTGTGGACTTCCGGTTCGGCAATGTAGTCCAGTTGTAGTCCAACACTCGAACCACTACATCACACTGGGTTTCACTGGGAATTTACTTGAGCTCAAAGACAAGAGGGCAGGGAGTACAATAGTCCCTCATTCCACATAATGTTATGGACCAGGCAAAAGAGGTTCGATTTGACCCTATGGTGATTTCTCCCCATGCAGCTAGTGACAGAAGTCTCTCTTCCTCTAGAGCAGAAGTAAGAATCGTGATCTTCCACTTATTGTTGAACTGCAGCTCCCAGCAGCCTTACCCAGTATAGTAAATGGTGAGGAATGGTGGGAGTATTTGCCCAACATCACATGCATACCCCCTCCAACGTTTCACAGATGAAAATGGGGGCACTTGTGACCAAGCAACATCAGAGTATGGTCAAGACGGAAAAAGTTATTAACAAGGAAGAACATACAAACTAGGAGAGGCTACAGCAGTTTGCTATTGCCTGAATCTACAGGGAAGGGCAAGATTCTGCCCCCTCCTTGCTTCTTCCCCTGCTGAGTTAATTGATTACATGCTACTTTTGCTCTTTGAACTGAGTTTGCAGCAAGTGAAATAAACTGAAGATAAAGGTGAAAGTCAGAGGAGAGAGCAAACTGGGATGTTTTAAAAGTAGCTGAAAAAGTTGTATAACAGAGGATTATGTAGGACTGTTCCTGCCAAACTGGAGCAGTTGTAGGGTGTGCACATGTGGGGGCCACATGACTCCCTTTTTGCTCTAGGTGGTGGTTCCTGTTTTGCTTCTCCCCACTAACATTGTAGATTTCCTTTTCTTTGGCTAGTTCCCCACTTGGGGATCCAAATATCAAGCAATTTCATTATGTTTAATTTAAGTTTCCTTGAAGGCAATGTCTTAACCAACTATCAATACTGATGTGCAAAGACATAAACATTTCCCTTCATGATTTATTCTCTTTTCCAATAAGAATCAAAATTCAATATTGCTTGAGACAAAGAACTATAAAACTTCCATATGGTATTGGTAGTTTCAGGAGATAGCATCCCCATTACTTACTTAATCTTGTCTGTGGAAATAAAGTAGACCATTAATTATTAAAAGTTATGGATCAATTGGAGAGTTAAGGCAACAACAGCTACAAGGTGCCGCTTCTGCTGTTAGTACAGCTGCGAGAAATGATGGTCTCATAACTCTTTTAGCTTGTGGCAGCCTACACCTCCTTCCTGCTGCAGCCACAGCGACATGATAGCAATATGTACGGGTCTCAAAAGTAAAACAAGCAGTAGTAGGAGGGGGAGTCTGAAGATGCATCAGGAACAGTAGAAGAGAAACCACTCAGTATAGTGTGTATGAGGGAGAGAGCTAGGCAAGGAAAAGACCATAGGCCCAACAACTGCTCTGTAGAAACTTATATTAAACTAAGTACACTATTAAATTAGGGTATCACATCAAAAAGACATAAGTGATAGACAGAAGTGATACCACCCCTGTTTGGTTACTTAAGCCATTTTCTGATTCACCATTGGCATGGTTCTCCATCATGACAGGCTAGGATTACAGCCTCAAGGCAAGGGTCCTTTTTAACCAGCCCTGTGAAGTCTCTGTTGTCAAGTCAGAGCCCATTTCCGCACTACACTGTTATAGTGCTATTATTCCACTTTCAACATCCTGTGGAATTTTGAGGTTTGTAGTTTACTGAAACCAAAGAGGTCTCTGGCTGAGGATTCCATAGTATGTTGAAAGTGGAATAATAGCACTATAACAATGTAGTGCGGAAATGGCCAGTTAGAAACAAGTTTGGGTGGGGTGAGAGTCCATAGAAGTGTACTGACTTTGACTCCGGCTTCAAGATAAAGATTTATAATGTTAAATGTCTAGTTTGTTGCATATTCACTTTCATAGAAATTTAGGAAAGTTTTCATGTTCAGAAATTTTAATTAAAATAAATATGTTTTATGTTCTATCAGTCTAAGTAGCCTGATGGTTCATGCGGTGGTGATTAAATGCCTTGTGCTAACATTTCACTACGTTAAATTTAGCATTACTAATTATATTTGCCATTAGGGAAGTAGTCAGATAGTAGAAATATAGAAGATTCAGAGACAAAGGTTTGATATACCAACTTCACAGTCCTGTGTTTAACAATGCCCTCCATCTAATAGAACTCCCATCCCAGGGAAATCTGTGTAGTACTCTCCTTTCAACTATTTGGGAACCATTTTCCAGTGGTCCTTGTGACGAACCCTGGGAGGGGGAGCTTAGCAACAGAGTACCCTAGCAACCCCGGGGGATTTAAATTGATTGACTGTTAGAATTGGCACCCAGGCTAGCCAAAGGGAGGGGCTAGATGAGGGAAGTGAGTCACTGAAATTTAACTGAAACAGAGTTGAGGTTCTAGTCAGAAAGAGTGCTTGGCGTTGAGAGAGAGTGAAAGATCCATCTCTGAGAGGGAGAAAGAAAGTGTTGGCTCATTTACATATACACAAGTTGTGGTGGTTGCTAATCCTTAAGTTACCAACTACCTTTTACCCTGGCAATTTGTTAAATAAAGAATTGTTTACATTTTTGAAAGAGCTGTTTCAATAAGAGTGTCTTTGCTCTGAACCGGGGTACACATGCTGCCACCAATGACACAGTCATTGGATAAATAAATCCATGCTTTGCCCTATCTCTGAAAGGGTATGTATTTAGGGAAAGCAGTAGAGGGAGATAAACTGGGAGAGAAAGCCAGTGGGGAACAAAGATGTAGAAGGGCACTGCATTCTCTAAGAAGGCGAAGATATAGCAGACCTTGAGCGTCATAGCCCTGGCTTGGTCCAGACCTCTCCCTGCCTGTTCAGACCTTGACATACAGAGGTGTCAGGCTGGGCAGACCCCGGTTCTGGGTTTTCACAGTCCTCTCTCCACAATGTTTTGACAGGATATGTACTTCATATTTCTCCTCCCTATATTGGTATGTCTTGTTGGATAATATTTCATTGTTGTTCAATTGGATTTATTTGTTTATGATTCTAATGTCTACGGTTTTTGCCTTGATTTTTTTTAAAAATGAATAAATAACATATTATATATATTACTTTTGAGTATATCTAATTTGCTCTTCCTTCAGGCAGCTCAGAGCACTTAGCCACCCTAACAACCCTAAGGCATCATTTTAATATTTTTATCCTGCTCTTCCAAAAGATCTAAGGTGCATTCCAACCCAGCATTCATTGCCAATCACAAGGAAAGTCATACATTGTGTCACAATAACAATAATACACCCATTTCCAAATATAAAACACTTTAAAGGATTCTATTTTATGTCAAATTGAAGCGACAATGCCCATCCTCTGAAAGAAAAGAAAGAAAAAGAGTCTCAGAATGATGCCAAATTTTAAACATCTTCAGATCTGTTTGTTAGTCCTTCTATCTAGTCCCCTCGTTTCAGGTCACGCCTCAATGTCTTTGACTGTGGTAATCACAAATAGAAATGTTAGTTCATGAAAAGTTTAACTTTTAATCAACTTTAAGTTGATTCTCAGAGGGGAAAAAAACAAACAAACAAACAGGAGGCAAATGATGATTAACTAGGATGGTTGCAGTCCCTCTTTGCTAATTAGCCCCAAGTTCGATTCTATAGGCACGATCGCATACAAAACTCGCCTCTCTCACTGGTGTTGATACTCTTCCACGTTACGCCTGGAGCTCAAAATTAATGTTCCACAATAGAAAAACCACTTGATATCTACTATCTATACAAAGGTCTCACCACCCCACAGTCTATTCCAGTCTCTTGACTATAAAGCCAGGTCTTTTTCCACTTGTGATGAAGGAGAAGGAAAAAAGAAGGAAAAAAACAAAAACGAAAGGGGACACCTTCAAGTAGTTCTGTCAGAGTAAAAAAGCACTTACAGACACTTAAAGTTAGTAATGAGCCGTGGCTCTCAGATTTTCATTTGGCGACACTTGTTGCCAATCACCGGCAGCATTTAGCGAGGCTGGGCTTCACTCAAATCACCCTCGGTCCCTTCCATGTCTCAATTTCACATAGCTTCCTTGTTCCTTCCAAATAGCTTCGACACTGGGATCTAAAGGTGGGAAAAGGAGCTGAGTCCCCTCGATCCTTCCTGGATCTGAAGAATCAGAACTGTGGTCCTTTCTGAACCTCGCTAAGCTGATCATCCCACAGTAGCTCGCTCACAGGACATCCTATCATGTCGCCATCTTTTTCCCCTACCAACAGCCCTGCCCAAGTCTTGAAGACACCATGCTGTGGCTTCTTTGACTGAGTTTATCCACCTGTAATGCAATCATCCTCTTTTTCTACTGTCTTCTAACTTACCAGGCATTATTGCTTTTTCTAGCGAGTCATCTCTTCTCACGATATGTCCAAAGTATGACAGTTTGAGTTTAGTCATCTTGGCTTCTATCTTCTAGCTTGATTGGCTTCTAGCTTGGCTTTTATTTGTTGATTTGTTCTATGATCCATTTATTTGTCTCTTTAGCCATCCCTGTTATCTGTAGAATTCTTCTCCAGCATATCTCAAGTGAGTTGATATTCTTCCTATCATCTTTTTTTACTGTCCCACTTTCACAACCATACATATAACTGGAAATACGATAGCATGAACCGTCCTGACTTTAGTATTCAATTATATATCTTGACACTTCAGGATCTTGTCTGGTTCCCTCATAGCTGCCCTTCCATGTCCTAGCCTTCTTCTGATTTCTTGACTGCAGTCTCCATTCTGTTTAATGACTGAGCCAAGGTATGGAAAAATTTGAACTATTTCAATGTCTTCATCGTCCACTTTAAAGTTATGTAAATCTTCTGTGGTCATTGTGGTCATTATTTTTGTTCAGTAATCATTCCAAGTCTTTGATGGTTAGGTGTCATCTGCATATTTTAATTCTTTCATCCAGTTTTCATGCCTGCTTCCTCCAAGTCTAACCCTCCCTGCCATTTATCAAATATACACCACACCTGCCAAGCACTGGTGGCTGGTGGCATCCATGTCAGTATGGTGGTGAATGCACTCTGGAGTTAAGCCAGTATGGTGGTGAATCCACTCTGGAGTTAACTAGAAGTGCTGTCCTTGGTGGCAAACCTATTAGGGGATAGTTCTCTTAAACAGCAAGTTTAAACATGAATGCAATCTACCATCACAATGACAGGAGAACTACTGACCACCACAGCTGCTCAGTAGCTTGATGCTCCATCCCTAAAGGATTTCAAATGGCTTATTGTGCTTTAGAAAACTAGTAGGTGGGGAAGGCTGTAAGCACCTTTCTTCTCCACCACTTCTCAGCTTAAATACACTTTTAAATACACTTAAATACACTTTCCTATTGTACTGCCAAAATATCAGCAGACAAAGTTTGTTTTTGTTTTTAAGAGCACATAGGTTCTTCGATTTATACACTACACCTGGCTTTATCATATGCCCTGCAGACTTGCCAAGTCCTTCCATGCTTTATGCCCTGGTGCCACCTTTGCAGTTTTCCCAAAAGAGTCCAGCTTCATTGCAATTTAACACCTGCTCTGGATGGCAGCCTTTCTCCTGAACCAGCTTCTTAAACTGCTCTGGAAATGTGGCAGCAGCTGATTCACATTGACAGAGGCAGCCTCGGCACTCAGTTTTATGTTTTTAAGTCCAAAACTGTTCTTACATCTGTGCAACCACCCCCTACTTGTGGGGAAGGCCTTTGTGGCACTTGTTTGAGGTGATGCCCTAATAATATATTAATCAGGATTCATTTTCTGTTTATGTTTTCCAGCCACAAATTTAATGCCTTCTCCATTTTACTTGAGCTCCTATCACACACTGTGGAGCTAAACTTTGCAATTTCAGGAGCAACACCAAAACAGTTTTTCCTTCTTAATTCATTCTCACCATTCATCCTAGCAACCTCAGTGGACGTTTTGTTTTTTTTTCCTAATTAAGTCAAGAACTTTTACCTTCTCACTTAAAGGAAGAGTTTTACAGGTTCTCTTAGGCTTATCTAGATAGCCAGCACTACCACTCTTGTGCTTTTTGGGCCATTACAAACAATAGAAGGACTCAAGCAGAAGAACTTTACCAGAGACTGTACTGGATAAAGACAAGGACTTTACTGTGCAAGCACAAGAATTTTGCAGAAGGACACTACCATGATCAGATCACAAACAGTAACTGAGAGCCCTGCTAAGAGTCTGGCTGGTATTAGAGCATGTGTATACTGTACACAATGAGGAAACATGAGACCACATGGACAACACGAGAAACGTGACACCACAAGTGAACAGAGTGCCATTTGCCTGAACTTTATGTTTCCTGCCATTTTCCATGTAATACTGTATATAATGTACTGTACTGTATCTCACTTTATTACCTCAATTTGTATTTTATTTCCATTAAATTGAAAGTATGTATTTTCAGAGCACATCTCTTTGCAGGTAAATGAAATCACATATTCTAGTCACACAGTTATGAGGGAACCTACTGTACTGAAATATCAAACAAATATGTAATGGGGATGGGAAAAGATGCTAGAAAACTTTCCTTTGAACGTTTGAAGACTGAATACACACATGGAAAGAGTTACTTGGTTCTATGTAAATTTTGTTGTGTGCCTTCAAGCCATTTCCAACACATTTTTCTTGGCACAGTCTGTTCAAATGGGGTTTGCCTTTGATCCCTTCTCAGGCAGAGAGAGTGTGACTTGCCCAAGGTCACACAATAGTTTTCCATGGGTGAGCAGGAATTCAAACTCTGCTCTCCAAAGTCTGAGTCCAGTGCCCAAACAACTACCCCAATGCTGGAAACTCACTGGCTGACTATGAGTGTGTCACACAGCCCCAGAAAATCCGAAAAGAACTTCGCCTTAGGATCACCATGAGTTGGAAACAATTTGAAGGCACACAACAACAAAAAATCACCATCACATAGCACATGCCTGTGTTACACTCCAGTTGAAGGAGAATGAGCTAAATTCAGTCTCATTTGTTAAAATCTAAATTATTTTTACAATAAAATGTTGCATGAAAAAAAAAATCTACAGCTTGACAGTGGCTTACAAGAGCTACCACAGATTGTGAAACCAACCACCACTGGCTTGTAACCAGCACTTTTCCTTCTTTTTTTATGCTTTTTCTCTTGAAGTAGCAGTCAAGAAAACAGTCAAGAAAAGCAAAGGCTCTCAATTCTTCTCAGTTAACAGAAAATGAAAGTAAACACTTCCTTTGTTACCCACAGGGCACAAGTAGCAGCAGAATCTTGTGCAGATTTTTCCAAAAGTAAAATTGCCCCCCCACCTCATTCTCTTAATGGCCCCAACCTTCTCCCACTTCCTACTCAAGCTTTCCCAAACTGCCACCACTGCGGACTGTGACCCAGCACACAAAGGTCCTCTGCAAAGTGTTATTACCTGTTATCCTACCTACTCATCCTTCTGGGTTTCCTCAATGTGACATTCAAAGAAACAAAACTCTCCAAGCACACACAAACACATATTCATTCCCATACTAATGTTTGCAGTTCTGCTCAGACAGCAAGAAAAGTAAACCAGCTTCATGACATAATGAATTATAGGTCCACATTTGTTAGAGTTTGGGGCACAGGACCCCTGCAAAAGTGAGGTAAAACTGCGAACATCAAAATGTGTGTGTTTGCAGGAAGGGGGCCAAGGCATGGTGAGGAGAATGGGCAACCAGGGTCCAAACCAGGCTAGGGAAAGGAGAGGGAATGGGGTGGATCTGCCTGGTGGCCCTATACTTCCTCTCTCACACACCCATCTTGTTCCTTGGTTATGGGAGGGGGCATCGGAAGAAGGTTTGTGGCACTGAGAAATTGGGCTGCAAGCCATCTTTAGCTGGCCAGGCAGTGACTGGCGGAGGAGGAGGAGGACCAGAGGTAAGTTTTTAAAGGGCTGCATGGCCTGATCAGTGCTGCCAAGAGGGAAGGTTCCCCTCAGGGAAAAAAACACCTAAGCTTGGGGGCAAAGGGGTTGGAGCAACTCACAAACAATCAAATCCATGAAAGTCAAACCTGTACATCAGGAGAGAAAACAATCACTAGCTTGATGGTCCTCTGCGCATGTGAAGGTTCAAACGAAATGAAATTAAAGGTAGCTTTACTTCTTTCTGCACAACCTCACAATGAAGTTAAATAAAATTAAATGGACTAAATGTTTCTTTTTCACTTCCTATCAGAGTGAGGCTGCAGTAGAATTCCTATAAGCACTGGCACAAAACTGAAAGCAAAGGAGCATCAGCATAGCAACCCACTCAGCTCAAGCACAAACAGGCCACTCTACCGGCCTGGGACAGAGGTCCTTGCTGGCCCCTCCTGATCTCTAACTGATCAGTTATTCCATACCATCCTACTGACTGGATTTGTCAGTCTTTCCTTCTCTCTCCCCACTGCTCCTCTTTCTCCATTGCTTCTTTAAAGGAGAGGAAATCTTTTCCCATGAAGATGTTTCAATACTTGGGAGAGAGGGTGATATGCGTGCCTTTGAGTCTTTGTAGGGAGGAGACTTGGCTGTTGAGTGCTGCAAAAACAAGACAAAGAGATTGACTAGGAAGGATGTTGACAGCCAATGCTACCTGGTGCGCTGGTTACAAGTAAGGGGGCAGGCAGAAGTGGGCTTGTTGAAGGTAGGTTGAGCCTTGGAGGTCCCCCACTTGTCTGAATCAACCAGGGTCTACTGGAATTATGTTCATACAGAAAGCACCATTTTTGCTGCATAGAATCTCACACACTGCTCTGGCAGAGGGTAAAACAGAAGCCTCAGGGGCCAGCCCTTCTCTCTTCCTGGGGTGGGAAATGTGCAGGCCTTCAGATGATGTTGGACTGTGACTTTCAGCAGCCGTGGCCAGCACAGTCAAACTGCGGAATGATGAGAGTTGGAACCCAACACCATATAAAGGGCGACTCAATTTACATCTCCATCCTACATCCACAATCCCTACATATATCCATTCCCCCTAAAGCATAGAGTCTTCGTTTACCAAGCAAATTATCCCAAACTGGTGTTGGCCCATGAAATTTTTCAAACCCCAAATGGTGCCTCCTCTACATGCTTCAAAAGTTTTTCAGTCATTCAGATACCAGGTTCAGTCCTTGCCTTATGCCCCTCATGGTGCCACTTGAAACAGACCATTTTGCTCCCAGTACATTCCGTCCCAGCTTTCTCTGGTCACTAAAGTCACTAAAGTAAAGCCATATTCCAGAAAAAGTGCCAGTTTAATCAATATCTTAAGGCAGCAGGGAGTGCTGTGGAGATCTATGGCTCCTGAAAGACTGAGCAACTATTCTGGAATGTGCTTTTCTGGTGTACGTACTTCATCAGAGATACAGTGATCTTTAAGAACAAATAGATCATGCTTCATCATTACAACCATCAGAAAAGTCTACATGCTGTTCCAAGTACAGTGGCCCCTCCACATTCATGAGGGTTCAGGGAGCAAAAATCATGAATAACTCCCCCCGCGATCCCTTCCCATCCCTTCCCAGGCCTCTGGTGTGAGAGCCTTCCTTCCCCACTCCTGGGCCAGAGACAAGGAAGTGAGGGGAGGAGCTCCAAAGGGGAGAAGGAAAGAGAGTTGTGCCTCTCCGCACTGTCGAACTCTTTGCCTCAGCACAAGTTCTCAGTGCCATGCAAGGGCAAGGGTATGGGAGGAGAAAGCTCGGGGGGGGGGTCAAGGAAAGCATGTGTGTCTCCCACCACCACCACCATTGCCTTTTCCCTCAGGGTGAATTCTCACCATCTTGTAACATCTTCCTCAGCTGGGCCATTTCCATTTTCCAGCTGGCAAGAGACAATAGTATCTTGCCTACTACCCTCCTCTACACCTCTTTCCCCTGACGTTCAAGTGTAATTCCCACATCTAGAATTTGCTGATACGACTTCTCTAGTCTCCTACTGTCAGGTATATCTTGCCCTCGCTACTACTCCACTCACCTCCCAACCACTGATAAGCCCGATGCATCATACTGCACAAAAAGAGGAGGCTGCCCCAGAATCCTCAGGGTGTTGCTTTCATTTCACATAGGGTTTGGCTGGATCAAAAGCAGTTCTCCTGCATCATCTTGGTGGCACTACCACATCAAATCCCTGGCCTAGTTGAGCCCTCTTCATTACCCAGCTTGTTGCACATCTTAAAGCAGATGTGCTTTACTTGACTTGCAGACTGAATTACATGAAATCAAAAATCACAGTCTGTTTCAGCTACAATGGATTCCAGAGGATAAGTGCAACAGTGTCTTCTGTCTCTCTGTCTGGCCATGCTAGAATAAGAAGCCACTCTCTCTCCCTCACACACACATGGAATCAGGCTGCAACATTTCTCAGCATAAATAAAAGATTTCCAGTACAGCAGTCATCTGTGTCCTAGTCTTACTCTCTCAGGGATGTTTTCAGCATTACCAATGACAAAATCAGGAAGGGGAGAGAGCTGGAACATCCCACAGCAGATCAAAATTAAAACAGAGGATGTTGCCTTTGGGGAAGATTCCTAGATAATTAAAGCATTAATTCACATTCCAGCCTTGCTTAAAGCAGGCCAGTGCCACCAGCAGCCACAAAATTTCTCCAGTAAAAAACTGTGACTTTCAGTGCAGCTTCTCACATTGAATTTGGTGCAATATAGTTATTAAGAATCATTAGCATCCCCCTCACATATAAATTGTGAAAATAAATTCCACCCATGAAATACTTCGGCTTTTTTTCAAAAATTACATTGTAAAGAAATAGTTAAGGGACTCAGAAAGGACAGGCAAACTAATATGAACAAGCTATTTTGTTTCAGAGGACAGAATTGGGCAAAATGTTTACTTCTTATGTGTTGGATAGAAAGCTCTAAATAATATATTTTAAAATGTTGCAGTGGCCTTTTGTAACACAGCTTCACAATGTTATCTTCCGTACCATAACCTTTGCTGTTCCAGATGTTTTAGACCATATACCAGTAGCCCCACCCAGCATGGCCAGTGGCAAAGGATTATGGGAAACAGAACTCCAAACATCTGAAGGCAAAAGGCGTTCATAACTAAATCCTTTTGCACAATGTTACTGCCTACCAGTTGTTATTTTGCCTTATCCAGGGATACCAAATGCTAAGGGCACAGTAAATAGCAATGCCTACCACAAATGTACCTGGTGAGAACTAGCACTTGGGCTGGCACTTGGACTAGGAAGTTAAAAGAAAAGAAAATGGCCTAGTGGTCTAGCAAAGAAAAGGGGCTGGCAATGTCACCTAGAGGATGCAAACTCAGGAAATATAAACATTCTATGATGAATGATTTCCCTTTGTGCAATGCTAGAAAATTGAGAACTGAAGGAAAATTTCACGGGTGGCCAGATAGGGAGGGGGCAATGCTCTCATTTTGTCCCCTGTAGCTACACCCCTAAGAGAGCCAATGTGGGATAGTGGTTTGAATGTTGGACTCCAACCCTGGAGACCAGAGTACAATTCCATACTTGGCTGTAGAAAACCACTGGGTGACCTTGGGCACATCAGGTACTCTCAATTGCAGAAAACTCCATGACAGGCTTGCCTTAGAGTTGCCAAAAGTCAGAAATGACTTGAAGGCATATAACAACAACAAAAACAACAACAACAACAACAACGGCAAGAAGCAGCTATATCCCTGGCATGGGTATGCACATACAGAAACACAATTGCCCCCTCTCCATAGCTAAGTGAACAGGATATGTACCATCGTCTTCATAACCTAATATACGTTTAGTACTCAAGAGGGATCTCCCAGCTTTCATCCTAGGTCATTAATAAATAGTCCATTCACAACAGAATGCATGTCCCAGAAGCTCTGGCAACTAGCAACACCTCATCCTTTCATTTCTTCACACTGTTGAAGAAATTGTGCACAGCGAGGCCCTTCCTAGTGATCTTAATGGACAAGGAGATCTCACATCTGTCCTTTTCTCTGTCATTTGTGAACACATAACCCTTTCTGCATACACAAACTAAGATTTACAAACAGAGAGCCTTCATTTTATTACTTTGTTTTTAAAAACCATACCCATCAAAACAGTAAGGCGAGCATTTCCTTTTTGCATTTTACAACCTCAAAACAAACTGTTCTTCTATTATCTAATCAAGAAATTGTATTACATGATTAGCTTCTTCTTTTAACACCATTCAACATGCAATATACAAAACTATACAACGAATTAGTCTTCGCTCCCCCTCAACAAAGCCACTGGTTTAATGCCGTACTTCTTTCATATTTGGTCAAAGGAGCTGTCTATTTTATAGTTACCATTCCTGCAATGTTCAGTTAGTAACATTTTCACTTTCTGGCTTCTATGATATATAATTACAGGGAACACACAAAAAAAGCAGACTTCACTGAAGTTGTTCTGTATTCTTTGAAACATTATTTGCTGGTAGGATTAAAATGGGAAGAAGGGATCATCCCCAGGATTCAGGTAGACAAGCAATTAACATTGCAATATGAGAAACCTTCTCTCCACAGAGCACAGAACATTATTTCTACTTTTAACTATAGTTATAAACTGCCAGTGGCATCCAACAAGATGAAGGGCGCTTTTAAGAGGTTTCAGTAAATAAAAATATAAACAAAATAATTTCCACATTTTACACAGAAAAAAACCTAGATACGCTAGCACATGCACTGCAGCAGCCAATTGTTCCTTCCTGATAACCAGGTTTGTATAATACACCTTTTTTTCATACTTGTCAAAAGAGGTTGCAAGCCCTAGTGAATGACATAAGGGGCCAGACCATAACTAGCATCCCCCTCCAATCTACTGTTTTCCCTCCTCCTCTTTTTTGGTGAGGGGACTACATATACCGGTATACCAGCAGGAAGCCTGGAAAAGGAAGAGTCCTATCTCTGTAGAAGAAGAACGCTGTGTATGTTCACAGTTAGAGTGGTCATTCAGGCTTGAGGGCTCCAGGAAATGACTTTCATAAATTCTGTGTACGTCTTAACAAATATGCCTTGATTGATGATGGAACTAGCCTGCCCCCAAATCCTAGCTCCCTCCCCACTACATACTATACATTATCATAACAGATAAATGAAATTTGAAAACGCATTAGCTGCATATCTCAAAAATGCAAATATGCAACATGGTCCTCTAGCCAGGGCCCCCAGAACTGTTTTTTTGGGGCGGGTGGAGGTCAACACTGGCAGGCAGAGTTTTGTTTTTTAATTGCCCACTTGCAGGAGGAGAACAAATCCTATTTCCCATCCATCATCACTGAAACAGCCTTAAATATGAAGACTCTTACAAGCACAATATATACATCGAAATGTTCTCCATGTGTTCAGTGTCACTTACTCCCAAGGAAGTTTGCATAGGATATATCACAGGCAACCATTATTATTCTTGGCAGGGCTCAACAACAACAACAGATGTCTTAATATTGCTTAGTGTTTGATCTTTTGAGGAAAGCCCAACGGCACAGCGATTTTGGTGGTCTAAATTTGCCAGATCAGCTCAGGAAAAGTTCGACCCCCTTGTCTGCAATACTTGGTTTCCAGTATTTTGCTTGGTAGGGGGTTGAAAACTTCACTGTATGGATTCCAAAGAGGTTGGCGGCAGCAGAGCAGGAGAGAAATACACTCCTGTTAACTATCACAGGAGGCAGATTTGTGAAGACTATTCACAGTTTGGGACTTATCCTGTGCAAAATTCACATGTGGTATTTTTGCACAGAAAACTACTTATCCTATACTGAAAACAATTGCTGGAGTGCTATATCACCTTAACGTAAGTCTATGTAAACCTGGCTAAGAAGCAGAGATGCTAAGAAACCCTGCTAGTGAATTGCAGAGATGTGTATCAGGATATTGGCAAGAGTGCCCAATGTGCATCGTGATCAGTGTGCATCAGTGCGCAATGTATATAATATATTTTCCTGGTTCTGCTATGTAGTAACATAACAGCAAATCTCTACTGGATACAGAGGTTACAGAACTGCCCAGTTCTAATTCCTGCATACATTAAGTCCACTTTCAGAGATGCAACTCTGATACAGGATTCTGGTTGACATTTCTTTATATGTATTATTTTCTGTGCACAAAATGTTGCTTCCTGTGCAAAAAAAAGTACACATTTTGTGCATGGTAAATCCTGAATCATAATTATTCTAATCATTCCAGTATTCTGCTCATACAGTTTCCCCAAAAGTCAGGAAACATTTTTTAAAATAATTTTCCTTTTTTTTAATTTTATTTTTATTAAAGTTATAACAAACAATATTTACAAATAATCATTCTTTCTTTTCATACATATATAAGAAACAGAAAGCAAAGAAATATATACAATCAAATTTATATGCCTATATACCTATAAATTTATATACCTATCCAACATCTAATTCTATTTCTATTTCTTCTTCTTCTATTGTTCTTCTGTCTTAATCAACATAAATAGATAGCTCTATATCTTTTATGTATCTAAATAAATTTCAATTACATGTGTTATATATTCTACTTTGTCTTACATATTTCTTACATATGAATTCTTTTTCTACTTTGTTCTGAATTTTATGAGCATCCTTCTATATAAAAAATATATACAAATGTATAGTTCAACTTCCTTTTTTCTTTCTTCTAGTTTTATAACTCATTTATTTTTCCAAGCTTCTACTGATTATTTCCCTTTTTATGTGACTTGCCTTATAATTTTGAAAATAAAATTTTTAATTCCCTTTTCCCATATCTTTGCTTATTTTCATTCTTGTCATGTTTCTTTCTGAATCGCCCATTTTCGTTGTATATATTCTTTAATTGGTTTCAGTTCTTCCCTATTTTTCCCTCTTGTTTCACCCTTAAGTGCCATTGTCAAATCATCCATCATTATCATTTCTGATAGTTTAATATCCCATTCCTCGATATCAGGTATATGTTCACACTTCCAGTACTTTGCATAAGTAATCCTTGCATTTGATACCATATACAGTATTATTCTCCAATATCTAATATGCACTTTTTCTATTTGATGTAACATATTTAAAAGAAATATTTCAGGGTGCAAAGAAATATAATATAATTCTCCAAATATTTTCCCAGCCCAGTTCCTTTCCAGTCTCCCCAGACCAGCCTCATGGCTGGTTCACAATTCAACAGTGCCTTTTTAGCTGACAGCCTTCTCCTTAATTGGTACATTTCCTTCAAAACTGTGACCAGCACAGACTTATCATTTTGGGCTACATCTCCCTGTGACCGTGCTGTCTGGGGAAGTCTGGGAATTGTGATCCAATAAAAGGAACCCTTCCAAACCTTGGCTGGGAGACCTCTCTTCAACACCAAAGTCTGTATACATAGAAAGTTCTATTTTGCTGGTCTCCCTTTCCAATGTATTCAAGGAGGGCTGTTGAGAAGACAACACTTCCCCTTGGTATTCTGGCAGGGACTCCTCACAGAACCTTCACAGGTTTCAAACAGAGCTCTTTCCAGCTGTTTTCAGCCACCACTTTTCACTTTCCCTCTCCAGGGTCTCTTCCAGTTGACCTCTCCTTCTTTGATTTCTCTAGTTCCCATAGCAACTGGAACAAGTCAACCGCCAGCCTTTCATCCTGGCTTAATTTGTAATTGGCCATTCCTTGCACAAGGTTCACTACAGCCCTACATATTTGTAACTTCAAGGTTGGTACCCTAGACACAGTATGTGGACTTCTGATTGGTTTCTCCTCTAAATGCCTTGCAACTCACACTAACAAACACCTACACGTACACACACACCACACCCTTACGCACAAACAGCCTATCAAGCTATCTTTGAAAGCTCAGCTTCACAAAATTCCCTCATGCACTGGAAGGCTCAAACGAGTTAACAACATCATCACCAACAACCCTATTTACTTTGCAGTGTTGCTCAGAAAGTACCCAGAACAGCTTACATTAAAAAAAAAAAAAGGCAGTACAGTTAAAATCACAAAACAATTTATTCTGAAGACAAAATTGCTTTTCAAAAACAAACAATTTAAAATTACAGCAGAAATTGCACATTAAAAACCTGTCAAAATAAAAATGATTGCACTTTCTGCCTGAAAGACAAGAAAAAAGGAGCCTGACAAACTTCAACTAGGAAAGCAGTGGAGAGCCACGGTGCCATCACCAAGAAAGCTCCACACCTCAGGCCCACTTGCCGAGCAGACCAAAATGATCACACAAAGAGCATATTATAGCCCAGTCAGGTAAGGGAATAGTTAGTCATTGTGGATAAGCAGGTTAAAGATTATTTAGGATTTTAAGAGTTACAACAGTGCTCTACATTAACCTTAGACACAAAATGTAATCAGTGGAGTTAAAACTATAGGAAACAATATGCTTCCATTATCAGGCACCAGACTAGGTATAACACCTTGGACCAAATTACATCTGTGCTCTTTTTAAAGGCAGTCTGTTCAGGGCGTACTGAGGCATCAAAATAAGCCAAATATAGTCTTAACCATAATTGACTTCTTAAGCCATGACTTAGACTGCTGCTGATAAAATAAATTGTGTTTTGTCTTTCACATTTCTACTTTATTTCTCTCCTACACTCTTTTTCAGCATCTGTTTCAGGCCAGAGGTAAGGCACAGTTGCAAGTTTAGACTTCATGGCAAGCAATGGCTTAAACAAGAGAGAATTCTGAGGAGACAGCACAAACGAACGGTTCAGACAGCAGCACAGTTAGTAAACCATGACTAGTTAGCAGAAGTGGGTTCACACACTACTACAAGCCAGAGTTCAACAGAGTTCAGACTTGTAAAAACATGCAAACAGGGTTCTAGAGAACACTGCAGCAATACAGCCTGGAAGGAAATAAAAATTGTTACCAGCAAACATAGTGGCTGTATTAGTTATAACCTAACACCAGCACATCACCTGGTGGTGTTACACTTGAACAACTCTTGACTCTTCCTATCAGACAGAGATCAATTTGGGACATAAAGACTAAGATAATATTTGAGGGCTCCTTGGCTGGTTTGTTGGTTCCTTTCTTCCTTCCTTCCTTCCTTCCTTCCTTCCTTCCTTCCTTCCTTCCTTCCTTCCTCCCTCCCTCCTCCCCTCCTCTACCACCACTACCACCACCACCACCACCATACTTGATAAAGAAGAGATTTGGCCACACCAGAATCTTTTATGTAATCTTGTTGTGGGGAGGGGGGTTGGTTGGCCTAAGAAAAGTATGGATATGGATTTAGGATTTTATTTAATAGTCTAGATAACTATCTCTGCATTCTGTGCTCTCACATCTGCGTCTGATTCCAAACAGATGGCCGCCCTGCTCCTGACCAACATAGGATTTTGTTTTTCCCATTTTTAGCACATATCCTCCCTTCTTTGTTTAACACAAAGAGCCCAAAGACATACAAAATCTACAACTTGCCCTTCACCCTGTCATTGACACAACGCCCACAACAGACCACAAGGCAGCAGCATAAGTGAAGTATGGGCCAACTCTTGAACCATACGATAGTTTTCCTTCACCATTTAATGAGATCACTCTCCCTTAACTACAAATGTAACTAGGAGGTTACAGTAACCCAACAAGATAGGCGAAGTCAGCCCCCATTACAATGTAACCCAGTACAGTCAGCCCTTCACATTTTCGGGTTTTATTTCTGCGGATTTGATTATTCACGGATTATTTGCTGTCACCTCTGCTGCCTCCCCATGCCATTTTTAACAGGAATGGCATGCCTCATGAGACTGAGAAACTGTGAACGAGGATTATAAGTCCCTATTAAAAATGGTGTGGGGCAGCAGTGGAGGTGACAGTAAGCCCCACCAGCCCCCCACTTCTGCCATGTGAAGGAACTCTGATGTCTCAAAGGAATCCACGGTGGGTTGAATATGGTGATCATCCTTTATTGTGTGTTAAATATGGTTCAAGAGGACCTAGGGTTATTCATGATTTTTCCACTTTCACAGGGGTCCTGTGCCCCTAACCCTAGCAAATGTGGAGGGATGACTGTATATTCCTGACTTCATATCCTTTGTTCATGTGGCCTGCAATCCGGGTCAGGAAGCCCTACACACTCACTTACATCTCACCCTGCTGTCTCAGAGACATGAGTCCAAAAGGCAGGGGCAAGTCCTACCAAAGTACTTCAATTTTTTGATTGCATAGTTGATGTAGCAGTTTCTCTTTGTGTGAGAGAGCTTTGCCAGAGATTTCTATCCAGCCCTAACCCTAGCAAATGTGGAGGGATGACTGTAATGCTTTTTCACTGGGAAAATTAGCAAATTAAGTAGTTATTTGTAACTAGCCACTTCCAAGCCCTGTTCATTACTAAAGAATGTCCAGTTAATGGCATTGCACTACTGCTGATACTTGGATGCTTCCCTAGAGTGCAGAGAGAGGCAACTTGTGGTCCTCCAGATGTTGCTTCAGTACTACCCCCATCAGTGATCCCCAGAGTTTGGAATATTAGCTTTAAAAATTGCTAGCCTTAATAGTTGGAGCGCATAAAATTAATTTCTCATGATTGACATTGCAGAGGGAGAAAATTAATTCATTGCATTAATAATTAATTAAATTATTTTTAAAGAAATTATGGAATATACAGAGAATGGCATGTTTGGTTATGACAATTGCTCCCATTTCAATGTTGGTTCCTCCAAACATATATATATATATATATATATATATATATATATATATATTGGCAGGAATAGTTTTTAGGGAGCTTTGCCCAATGTGCCAGTGACTGTCAGAATGTCTCATGTCCTTTGAATGTATTTAAAGTAAATAATTTTAGGCACAGAGTGGGGAGATAACAGCAGAGGAGGCTAGCCCATTCAGAGTAAGGCCAGGGACAGGGGAAGATAGACAAATCTGAGAAAAATGTGAGAGCTCTTCTCTTTTCTTCTACCTCTGTCTCACATACAGCCCGAGCCAGTTGTCTAGAGTCTCTCTTTCCAGCTCCTTGCATTCTTCTTCCCAGGAAGCAATCAGTCAGAGCCTTTTCCTCTTTTTCGGACAATACTGAACTGTTTGGTCCTCCACCCTGTGAGGGCACTTCAGCTATTGCTTATTCTTTACACTATAAAAACAGCAAGGCCAGTTAGTTAAGCCTCTTCTGGAGACACGACAGCAAATTGCTATTGTTGTGTGCCTTCAAGTCATTTCTGACTTATGGCAACGCTAAGGCAACCCTATCATGGAGTTTTCTGGGGCTGTGTGTGTATAACATGCCAAGGTCACCCAGTGGGTTTCCATGACCAAGCAGGGTCATGGTCTAATACTCAAACCACTACCCCATGCTGGCTCTCGAGAGCAAATGAGCACATAATAAACTTAACTAGTAATTTGAAGCACTTAGTTCCAGGCTCTGATACAGAGTGTCATTAACCAGCAAATTAATTCATCAAGACTCATAGTGGAAAAGGGGAGAGTGATTAGCACATAGCTAATTAAATGGAACTAGTGATTTCCAAGCTCTGTGGTCACCATTGGCTACAGTGGGCTAGCCAAAGGTGAGCTGCAATCCAAAAATATTTGGAGAGCCACAAGAGACCCACCTCTGAGAGAAGGTTTTCATCACTCATTCCTTCTAAATGAAAGCTGTTCTCCAAAGACCTTAGGAAGCCACCACTGCTCTGACCTGCCACTGATGGACTTACATTGCAGAAGTGTCCTTTTAATTGGATGCTCCAGCAATACAGAGCATTAGTTCTGCAAAATGAGATAGGCACAGGTTAAACACCAATTACCCCAGTGCAATTAACACTTTTTCATGTAAGTGAGGAAAAGATGACAAAACTGCCATCACAAAAAAGCAAAAGCAGATATGAAAACAAGCAATTAGCTTTCAACTGTGGCTGTAAGCAATTTCTGCAAGAGAAACAAGTCAAAAAGGGGGGTTTCTGGCATTCTCGCTTCTAAGTCACTAACACCCTGAAGCAATTAATGACCTTTTGTAGGAAAAGAGCTTTGTTTTTCACTGCTGTACCTATTTCATAAGAAGCAAGAGACTCAGGCTGTCTCCATACTGGTCAGAAAGTCAAAGATTCAGACAGCTTTGTTTTAACGTTATGTCAGGGCATTCATTTCACTGACATCTCTCTCCTGGGAAAAGGGTCCAGAAAATAATAAGATTTTATATATTTTTAAACAATGGAAATCTGCCTTGATGCAACCTGAAACTTGTTAAGATAGCAAGAAGCTAATCCCACTATGGCTGGAATTCCCCCCCCAGGACTCCGTCTTACACCAGGGCTTGGCAACGGAGCTGCACAGCGTCAGGTGGGGAGTCTGACTGGCATGGTACACCTGTCAAACTGTAATGCAGGTGTCTTAAGGTGAGCTCAGGGAGGACAGAAGCTTCCCACGAAGTAGAAGGGCAAAAGCTCACTTGATCTTGATTTTTAGTACAAATACAGACCTTTCTCTTCTTGCACAAGTGAAATAAACTCTTGATTATGCTGCTATCTCTGGTATTGGCCCAAATTCTTGCTGTGACACCAGGAGATCTTGGAGGGCCACATCCCCCACAAAAAAAATTTTGCTCCCACATGCTCTCTGGGGGCCTAATGCATTTTCACCATGTTTTGGAGCTTCGTGGCCCATGTTAGGGTGAGGAAAGGCCTTAGAGAGCCAGAGTGGTATAGTGGTTTGAGCACTTGGGCTATGACTTTGGAGACCACCATGAAGAGCCACTAGATGATCCTGGACATGTCATACTCTCACTGTCGGGAGTCCTCCATGTTTTATTGTTTTAGGATAGCAGTAGACTGAGGAAATAGTGATAGTAGGCTGTTAGCTATTCCCAGGCGCCAACCATTCCTTCTGGCTGGAATTTCAAAGGAACCATTTGGCATGATGACGTTCGTTCTTTTACAACTATCTTAGGAGAAACTGTCTGTTAAAGTGTAAGGTGGGGAACGTCCCATTCTCGAGCTTTAACGTCTGAAGACAGCATCCCTTACTATGTTACAATAAATCTTCTATTAAGTTTGTTGATCCGTGTAAGAGTGAATCTGTTCCTGACAGAAAGCTCGAGAATCCTTTCAAAAAATGCACCAATTGATGGACCAGTCGATTACTGAAGAAGAGCAAGGATCTGCAGAATCTGATGGAGCTACAGAAACTGAAGTGCCCCTGGATACCAAGACAAAATTGCGCCTGATCGAGGCTATGGAAACCCCCACAAGCGGCCAAACCTGGGTCTGGGGAAAAGCCACATACGTCGTTGAGACAACGCAGAAGGGCTGCTAGATGGGATACATCAGCAAAAGACCTATCCCTTTTGGAGGAGATAAAGCAAATGGAAACCGAACTGGAAAGAAAAGATGAGGAGATACTCGAACTCAAAAACCATGCTCGCGAATGCGCATCCGTCCCTCGCAGACAGGGAGATCACCAGGAGGAGAACCACGAGCGGCTGTCTCGGCGGCAGGCACCCCTGGTCCGCCCCAGCAACCAACAGGGCACACGCCAGCGCCACTGTTACTCAGAAATGTGGGAGACCTGAAAGCGACCTTCAACGGGAAGGGGGAGAAACTCTCCTTTTTTTGACTATGGCAAACAATTTCATGATTGATCACGGCCATCTATTTCGGGATGATGCGGCCCGAAATTTGATACCTAAGCCAGAGGATGAAAGGACTGGCAGCAGACTGGGTAGCGAACCTATATGACTCCCGCGCCCCCGAAACTGAAAATCTGCAGCTCTTCATGAACCATCTGCGGAACGCTGAAGACCCCCATTTATTGGAAAACACCAAATATCAACTGAAACGAATGAAACAAGGCAGGAACGATGTGGGGACGTATTCCCGTGAATTTAGAAACCTGGCCACCAAAGTCCCGTGGAGTGATGAAATTCTAATTGAGTTATACAAAGATGGACTAAATCCTGATATTCTACACGGGTGCTTAATGCAGGCCAATCCACAGACCCTGCTAGGTTGGGTCAGACTAGCTACTGAAATGGAAGGCATAACCCAGACTGTTCAGCTGAACCGACAAAGACAAGACGTGCCAAAACGACAACCTCGCGGTCCCACCGTCCTCAATGCTGAGGAACGGAACAAACGTCTCCGTTTGGGCATGTGCTTTAACTGTGGAAAACCGGGCCACCTCGCCAACACCTGCCGCGGAAACCAAGCTCCGACTGGGACTAAGGGAGCACGAGCAGACCCAAAGGATATAGAATTCACACATCAGACAGCGGCCGCCAAACAACCACTTAGACGCACTTCTAAGGACCCTGCAGCGGCGACAGGAGACTCCGATCCCGATGATGAAACCACCTCTTCGTCCTCATCTGACATAGATGGAGATTCTAAACCTGACTGCGATGACTGGCAAGCGGCGGGAACATCTGTAAGTACTCCTAAAATTCCCCATTTCTACGCCACGGTTGCGATTAGTGGCAGCGATGGGACTTTGCATGTACATAGGGCATTAATTGACTCTGGCTGCTCCAGAAGTTTGTTACACCCCAAATTGGCCAAACAATTGAAAACTCTTTATGAGCCCTTGGAATGCCCCATCAAATTAACGCAAATGGATGGGACCTCAATGACTGGGGGAGTAATTAGTAAAATCACTAAGCCCATCTCATTTCAAATGGACAAAAACAATTACAGCATGCGATTTCAGTTCCCAAGGCGATGCAGTTCAAATTGGTCTTGGGAATCGATTGGGTTCGTGAATATAACCCCCAGATAAACTGGACTGCTGGCACTATGTCCTCTTCAGATGAAAACTTTTCTATTCCCCATGAAGAATTGCAACAAATTCCTTCACACTACCGAGACTTCCAAAAGGCTTTCCACGAAAGGGAGGCTGACAAATTGCCTCCCCACACGGACTTTGACTGTAAACTGGAATTAGTTCGGGGCCACCCTGCCCTAAACCGAAAATTTATCCATGAGCCAAAAAGAACTCCTTGCTCTCAAGAAGTTCCTAAATAAAAACTTGGCTCGCGGCTTTATCAAGCCCTCTACAGCCCCACGGCGAGTCCTGTCTTCTTCCGAAAGAAAAAGATCCCAGCGCGGATCCGAGACTGATAGTTAACTACTCTGCTATTAACCAGGTTATTTCCTCCAATTGTTATCCCATACCTCTGATACGGGCTGTTTTGGACCATCTTGTTTCTAAGGAAAATATTTCACCAAACTTGATCTTAAAGAGGCTTTTCATAGGATTAGAATGGACCCGGACTCTGAGTGGCTCACCACCTTTGCAACTCCTCTAGGTAACTTTAAATGGACGGTTCTTCCCTTTGGCTTACAATCGGGGCCATCTGTGTTCCAAATGTTTTTGAACACCATTTTCCATGACTTGTTGTATCAGGGGGTTATGATTTATCTGGATGACATTTTAATTTACGCAGATTCCATGGAATCTCATGTGTATTGGTTCGTGAAGTGTTACGAAGGCTTATAGACAACAACCTCGTGGTTAATCTATCTAAATGCCAATTTGACACCCAAACTTTTGATTACTTGGGATATGGGATTCAAGATTGTTCACTTAAAATGGACCCTTCGAAGATTAACTCCATTTTGCAATGGCCCGTCCCTAAAACTGTGAAGCAACTGCAGCAATTTCTTGGTTTTGCGAACTTCTACCGGAACTTTATTGAGGATTTTGCTGCCATAACGTTTCCCCACTCACCAACCTTCTACGGAAACCTAAAGGATCCACTGCGGGCAAGGCGCATAGACTTTGTTGGTCGCCTGAGTGTCAATCGGGTTTGACCATTTGAAATCTAAATTTACGTCTGAGCCCTTACTCCTTTTTTCCCCACAGTACGAAGCAATTCATTGTGCAAACGGATGCTTCGGACTTTGCCATGGCAGCCGTTCTTTTACAACATGACACCACAGGAGCACTCAGGCCTTGTGCTTTCATTTCAAAGAAATTTTCCCCTCAACAAGCTAATTGGCCTATTTGGGAGAAAGAAGCCAAGGCTATCCATTTTGCGCTGTCCTCTTGGCGTCATTTGCTTGAAGGGGCTCGACTCCCCTTTGAAGTTTGGACTGATCATAGGAATTTGCAAGCCTTACAGTCTGCTAAGAAACTCTCCCCTAAGCAGGCGAGATGGGCTGAATTTTTCCAGAGATTCCGATTTAAAATTGTTTTCAAACCTGGCCGAACTAACCAACTGGCGGACCCTCTCTCTCGACTTCCCTGTTTTGCGGAATCCCCTGCTACGTCCTCCCACTCCAATACCTTGTTTCCTGCCTCCTCTCTGGCTTCTCAAGTGACTACTCGTGCATTAGCAAAGACAAGGCTTTCTGCCTCCTCTCTTTGTGACTCCGCTCTCCGCGATGCTACCATGCAGCGCATGCAGACTCCTGGCTACCAGCAAACAAGGATAAAATAGAATGGGTTGACAATCCCCCCTTTTTATGGCCCAAAGGTCTACTTCCCCCTGCTGCCCGCGAGCAGGTACTTCATCGTTATCATGATTCCAAACCCGCTGGACATTTTGGGTTTTTGAAGACATTGCATGCGATTCCCCCCTTTTTTGGTGGCCTGGTAAACCCCTCCGTCAAACTTACATTAAGCAGTGTGCCACTTGCAACGTTTCTAAGTCGCCCACATCTAAACCTCAAGGGCTCCTGCAACCTCTGCCTGCGCCTGCTAGCCCCTGGTGGGGTCATCGCATGGGATTTTTCGTGTCTCTTCCCTTTAACCCGGCTTTCATGTTATTTGGGTTGTTACTATCACTTTTCCAAGCAATGTCATTTTGTGCCTTAAAGAAACTACCCCGTGTGGCTGGCTGACCTGTTCGTTAATCATTATGGAAATTTCAAAATCCTTCGGTGATATTTAAGGGGATAATTTTATTTCCAATTTTGGATTTGTCTTAAAACCCTAAAGCCCTAAAACTCAGCATGTTATCCCCCTAAACAATCCCAATTGAGGTTTAAAAAACTTTTAACAATTTCTTAGGTGTTTTTTTTCTAGAACCGAATGATTGGGCTCCGCTCCTTCCGTTCGCTGGTTTGCCATCAATTCTCGGTTCTCCCTCTACTGGGAAACCCCCCTTTGAAATATTTACGGCTTCCTTCCTTCTCCTTTCCCTCTCCCTCTCTTCCTCCGCTCCTCCTTCTGTTTCTGCTTGGGTCTCTAAATTTTCTGGCATTTGGCAATCCGTCTCAGATGCTATAGCATCCGCTAAAGCTTCCCCCTTCGCTGACCGTAAAGGCAGCCTAATCCCCTTTACCAGCCCGGGGATTTGGTTTTCCTTTCTTCTAAAAACATTTCCTCTCCTTCTCCGTCTAAAAAACTTTCCCCTCGTTTTCTGGACCTTTTCCTGTGAAAAGGGCTATTAATGATGTCTCTTTTGAACTAGATCTCCCTTCTTCCCTCAAGGCTATTCATCCTGTTTTTCATTCCAGTTTGCTGAAGAGGGCCCCCGCTACTTTCCCCGGGTATGTTCCTCAACGCCCCCACTGACTTGCTACTGCATTCATATTACTATTTAGTTTTCTTGTCTTTCTATGTTCCGTGATATTTTCTATATTTTGTGTATCTTTATGTATATATTTTTTTAAAAAAGTGGGGCAGGATTGGGAGTCCTCCATGTTTTATTGTTTTAGGATAGCAGTAGACTGAGGAAATAGTGATAGTAGGGTGTTAGCTATTCCCCGGCGCCAACCATTCCTTCTGGCTGGAATTTCAAAGGAACCATTTGGCATGATGACGTTCGTTCTTTTACAACTCTGTTAGGAGAAACTGTCTGTTAAAGTGTAAGGTGGGGGAAAACGTCCATTCTCGAGCTTTAACGTCTGAAGACAGCATCCCTTACTATGTTACAATAAATCTTCTATTAAGTTTGTTGATCCGTGTAAGAGTGAATCTGTTCCTGACACTCACAGTCTCAGAAGAAGGCAAAGGCAACCCCCTATGAATAAATCTTGCCAAGAAAACCCATTGATAGGCACACCTTGGGGCCATCGTAAGTCAGAAATAACTTGAACACACACAAAAACAAGAGGTCTTTTAAAACAACAGAACTCACCAGAAATCACTCCCTCTTCACTTCCTGTCTTTTAATAAAATAAATAAATTTTAAAAGACTTCTGGGCATAAAATGGCTCCCGATGACCAAAGAAAATGTGGCAGAAATACCCCCAACACCCTAAAAGGCATTTTGAAGTAAAAAAATTAGATCCCCCCAAAAAAATTGATCCCTGCAAGGTCAAGAGACACACCTTGCCCACATCTATCTTAAACTACTACAACTGCAAACACTGTGGTTTTAACACAAAGTCAACTTCCCACCACAAATGCCATAGTCTTGCTTGACATCCAGTCTGCTGAAGGAGTCTGACTAACTCAAAAGTTTGGTCACTGTTTCATGAAACTTCAGTCTCCCAAGAAGTAATTGCTAACATCATTTTCTTGCTGCTGGTTCTTTAGAGTTATAGGAAAGCCTGTTAAGGATACAAAACCTTACTTATCATATTCTTGTTAGGCAGAAGTTACTTTAAAAAAAAAACACAATTTTTTTTCTCTCCCTAGGCAAAACAGCAAGAATTTTTTGTAGATCTTCATAAATTGTTTGCATTTGCAAATCAAATTGTTGCTCGAACTGTGCAGATGTCTTTTGTGCAAATTATGATCATTGCTATCTTGTTTCATGATCCTTTCAGAAAAATACATTTGCACATACTGTTTCCACCTGCTCTGCCCCAACCCCAAGAATCCCACCTGACCCATCTAAGCTTGCTCAGTATGCGGGTGGGTTTTCCCCTACAAAGAAGAAAAGCCTGCATGCAGAAAAGCTGGAAAGGAGACAAGAAAAATAAAACACTTTTCATTTCTCTCTCTTTTGTGCAGGTAAAAAGCTTCACAACAGTTGCTTCTTTCTGACAGAGTGAGTCAGCATTTTGACATACCATTTTTCTGTGAGAGCCAAAAATTGAAGAAAAAAACCCTCCTTACACCCCTCGTTCCTATGTAAGTACTTTAGCACAGTATTCAAGCAACTTCATTATCTTACCACAAAAGTCTTTTGCATCTGCTATTCCCTGCTTGCTCTTAAAAACAAGTGCACAGATTGAGTGGGTGCTCAAATATCAATTATGTTGTATACATACATTGCAAGAGCTCAGTGCTCCAGAAAGATAGTACACAAATGTCTTTTCCTTCTTTCCTTCTTGCCCCTTAAAGACTGATTTAAGGAGGAAAGAACGGAGATTTCAAACTAAAGCATAGAATTGTATCCTGAATGTGCATCCCGACTTTCATTCTCATACCTCAATTCCTGACATAGATTTTTACATTACAATGTATTTTGCCATTGCCTTCTTCCTTTGGGGAAAAAAAGGCATTTAGGGATGTGGAAGCAGTTGCTCCTTCCACTGTTTTAATCCACATGTTGGCAAGACATGACTATAATGCTCTTTTTAAAAGTTAACCATGAATATATTCAAAAACCTGCCTTTGAACTTTGCAGGTAATCTAGCCTCCCACCTCCAGGACCTGAATTGGTGCTCCCAACTTAGCCATGTTTGCTCAGCCTACAGATTGGATTCCTTTTTGGGTCCATAAACTGCCCCTTGTCTGGGCAATTTTGCATCTGAAAAAAAAAAAGCTCTCCAGCAGACTGGAATAAGCATCCCCATTTCCTTATGTAAGGGTCTCTGCTGATTACCCATTCACTCACTGCACAGAATTTTATGTCCTGGAGCATGAAGTCAGACAGACACAGCCTCCAAGTAAAATAAGATTCTGGCCTTCTCTCTCTCTCTCCCTCTCTCTCTCTCTTTTGGTCACTGTTACATTTAAAAAAAAAACACTGTATGAGCAGAAACGGTAACTGCCCCTAGAGAATAAACTTCACGGTAAGATTCATATACTCTGCATATTCATACTCAGATCATGTTAATGATGTTCTGCTTCTTCAAGGCTGTGTGAAGAGACAGTTAACAATAGGGGCTCTGGTGCATCATCTTGAGAAGCTATTTCACAGCTTAAAAGATCCTCGTCGTTAGGAAGTGTTGCAGCCCACACTTCCCTTTCACTCAGTCTTGTACCAATATGTATGCCAGGGCTCAGTACAGAAACATTTTTCTTCTTTCAGCTGCTGGTAATGATTGTTATTACATAATGACAGCAAACAAAGACAGCATCTTCTGCTTTCCAAGTGGAGGGTGGCATTCCCAAAAGCGCTCAGCATAAACAGGGGTCTGCTTGTGCACTTAGCAGTATCAAACACACCTTTTATATTATTTATTACTGTTTATTTATTCACAAGTATGATTAAACCACTTATATTTAACGATATCAAATTGAGAGGCAACAGTCATAAAACGTACAATATACAATGCTACATACAATATCTATCCTATACATAACACTAAAATATATAGAAAGTTGAACTAGACTAGGAAAGCTTTCAAAAGATAGGTATGCCTTCAACATACACGTAAAAATGAAAAAATGTTCAGAGCATGCTTAACATCGGAAGAGGAGCATCTCAAATAGTGAGTGCTGCCACCTTAAATGACCCATTCTGAGTAACTACAGAGCAGATCTCAGGTTCACTCACATTCATGATGAATACAAAGTTAGAATACAAACTCAAATTGCTATACTCCAGCATGAAACATTATAGCTGTTCCTGGATTATGCCATTTCAGACTGTAGCTGAAGGCTGGCATTTTAACACTAGCAGGGCCTGGAAGTCTTTCAGGCAAATGCAGCTCTTCTCCACCTGGCTTAGGCTACTCTCATGCCATCAGCCTCTTCCAACTTATGTCCTGCCTGGAACAAGTTCACGAAATATTACAATTCAGAAATCAATTTGATTATGTTAACTGTTAGAAATCAGAGAAATAGTTCGGTGCCACCAACGCTAATGTTTAAAATAGTTTAATTCATTAAGTTATTATTGGTTAGCTTAGGCCCTTTCTGCACCAGGTTATTAAAATGGCACAGAGCAACCTCCAACGGAAGTCTTCTGCACCGTGGATTGGACTGGGGTGGACTAGTTTTTGTAGTTCCGCACCTCAGTCTGGTTCAGAGCGACCGGAACTGGTCACACAGCGTGCTTTTTAAAAACCTCTTTTAAGAGGTTTTTAAAAAGCACGAAGCGCGCGACTCTGTGTTGCTCCGTCACCGCGCTCTGGTGCAGATTTGCAGGCGCGCACTAGTGCGTGCCTGCAGATCTGCTGGGGGTGGGCTTTAGGCTGGCAAGCTTCCCCAGTTGGTGGAGAGCCTCCACCGACCGGAAGCTGCCATGTCCCGTTTTTGTGCGGTTCCTTTCCCCCATGCGGAAAGGGCCTTAGAGTCTAGAAGTCAAAACAGACTGGAGGATTCACAGAGAATGATATGAATGTTGTCACAGCTGAGCCTGAGGTGGACTTTCTGTTTTTATTAGCGCCTTCAAGAAGTTCTGTTTTTGTCATTGCAAATTTTCCTTCCTCCAATTTTATTTCCAGATAGACTGCAAAGTCCATAGCATGTTTGTTGCTTGGGAACGGTGGGAGCCCAAAATGTTTGGTGACTCTCAGGTTCTAAAAAGTGGTTCTAAAGCACAAGATCTCACCTCAAAGCCTCTTCAATTCAGCATCTCACTCAGCTGCATCTCTCTTTCCTTTGCTCTCCCAACACATACACTTCACTCATTCTTTATATGTCTTGTTTCTTAAAGGTTAATAAGGAATGGCATATTTCAGTTAAAGGGTATTGATCTATAGCAAGTACAGCTGGATAGCTATGGAGATCAGAAACTGAGCCAGCATAGCACAGTGCTCAGCCCATGGAAACCCCTCTGAGCAAATTTTGCCAAGAAATTTCCATGATAGTTTCAACTTAGAATCACCACAAGTCAGAAATGACCAAAGGCACACAACAGCAAAGAAAGATCAGCCAATGAATCAAGCATGGAAGATAATGGTGAGAGCCTGCACAACATTTTTCTGCACAGCTGAACCACTGCATCCTTTCTATTTCCCCACTCTCAATGGCATCTCCACTTTAAATGATCTAATAAGCCCAGTGTTATTTTCTGTCCCCATTTTACCATTCATTTCTCTCAATGTCTTAACCCTGTACTATAAAGACTAATAAAAAAAAATTATTGTGTGTCAGTTTTATACGAACATGTGAAATGTCTGCAGCAAAGGTTCAGGAAGAAATGAAAGCAGCCCAGGGAATGCCAAATACATGACCAACTAATGCAGGCAAAAACACCTACTCTGAGAGCCTGGTCTTACTGGTCTGCTGTGGCTAAGCTCCAAAACATCTCTCAATCCACCATCCTTGTCACCCAAGACGACATGGCCCAGCATCTCCCACTCTGTATGTCACCATGAGATTCACGAGAACAGGCTGGATAGAAATCTCTGGCAAAGCTCTCTCATACTAAGAAACTGCTACATCAGCTATGCAGTCAAAAAAATGAGTTCTTCTGTACGTCTTGCCCCTGGCTTTTGGACTGATCCTTCTGTGACAATGGGGTGAGATGTAAGTATGTGCATGGGGCTTCCTGATCTAGATTGCAGTCCACATGATTAAAGTGTCCAATGTCAGGAATAGACCTTAGAGACCTAAGAATTTTTCTGTTGGATCATAAGGAAAAATGACTTGTTAGAAATAGCTGGAATAGCCACATCTCACTTATCTCATTTAATTCAACGGGACTTACTTTTTTGTACTTTCTAAAATAGATAGATAGACAGACAGATGCAAACATAAACAGGTGTGGGAGGACATGAATTGAACTATCAGTATCTTTTGGTGCCAAGCTCCGCTCTTATCACACCCCTCAGTGTGTGATCCAGCACAACAGGAAGGGCAGAAAAGAGAATGCTAAGAGTTAAAGGAAGGGAAGATGAGTAAAAATTTCTACAGTAAAGTGGTGCAAGAGAGGAAGCACTGCTAGCACTGCAAGGTGAGGTAGGGGAAAAGAGAGGACAGAGGATGTAGCAGCGTGGTGCCAGGTGCAAGGAAGAGAGGTCCAACAATGTAAGATGGAGCAACGGGAGAAGTGACCATGAGAGCTGTAACAAGATGGTAATAAGAGCTGAGGCAAGGGGGAAGAGACAATGGGAGAAGGAATGGTGAACACAAGGGAGGGAGGCTCAGCAAGAAAAGGCAGAGGAAATGGAGTAAGGGAATGAGAGAAGGAGGGTGTGGCATACTGACATAAGGGAGAGAAGGAAGGCAGGAGAGGCAAGGCCAGGCAAGGCCAAGCAAGGCAGCAAGTGGCATGATGAGGGGAAAGAATGAAGCTGGTGGCAGCAGAGAAGAGAAATTGTGCTTTCTACCACTGTTGCATTACACCACCTGAGGCAGCCATTTCATTCTGCCATTCATGCAGGTTCAGTGTAACCTTTAACATTTTAAAGGACTTTTTCAGCATTTGAAGCACTTCTACTGCATTAGTTCAAATCAGTTTTCCTGATGTCCATATCCACAAAATATGAACACTCATGCTGATCTGACCCAGGTTGCTATGTCAGGTCAGCATGGTAGTTTCCATTTTGCAGATATGGGTGGAAGACTGAGTATAGGTACAATTAAGTAATTTTAGACTCCGCACTCAATGATCATAGTCTCTATAGTGACTAATGCATATCACTTTACCCAGCTCAAAATGTTTTTTTTTCAACTCTTCGTTGGTTGATCAGTTTTTGCACTCTATAACCCTGTCAGTCTGTAAACTATCCCTTCTCTAACAAGGGTGTTAGTTCCCCTATTTGTTATTGTTGTGCAACTGCTTGAATGATCTAAATGTGTCTTGGCTACACTGAGGGTCTCTAGCAGCGAAAATCTGTCTAGTTCTGAAGCAGGTTCTGAAGCAGATGCTAACTACTCTCCTTCCTTCCTTCCTCCCTTTTGTATTAACTTGCTTATACACTCTTTATGCCCCTTAGGCCTGATTCAAGTGTCTGGTCCTGACAACTTCCCATGTGCAGAAATATCTTTGTCTGATTGCCGTTGCAAATTCAAAAGCCATTGATTACTTAACAAATAACCTATAACAGTTAAACATCTATATCTCCTATTAAAGGCACAGGAGTCCTGTTAGGAGTAAAAGGTGGTAAAAAGTGAGAAAGAAAATTAATCCAGGAAAGCACACACAATGAGCATAGGGCTCCAATTGACCCATGGCCCACATACGGTGCACCCCTGCATTATACATGAAGAAACTCCGCAAAATGTACCTTTGAAAGGGTTAACATATATAGCCTTTGCTTTTAGTAGAAAAATAGATGAAAATAAATTAGCTGCAAATGTGCCTATCTCAGGTATGCGATGTTGTCATGCTTAGTTAATGAGAAAGTTTAGGAGTCAACTTGACCAGGGAATAGTTCCTCCCTGATTCTACCTGGTACAGAATACATCATCCTGAAATACATCATCTTGGAGTGTTGTTTTCCTGTGCCTAGCCTTTTGATGTACCTGATTGATGTAATTGACCGGAAAGTGAAACTTATATGCTGTGTTTGAGGAAAGTGAAACTTATGCTGAGTCTATAAAATCACTGTGTAACCTTTCTTCAGGGCTCTTGGTTTTTCAGGGAGAGATCCCGCCAACAGCCCGCGCGTAATAAATATACTCTTTTTCCTAAGCTCTGAGGTCTCCGTGTCTCAGTTTTCCTGCAACATAAAATGGCGAGCCAGCCAGGAGGAGGAGCAGGCAGGGGTGAGACACAGAGGTGGATTTTTGCCTGCTCTCGAACCGTCTCGCCGGGAAGGGGGCTCAGCACACTTTCCCTTTCTGGGCGCCACTGGCAGTTTATGCCAGGAGGAAGTGGAGTCTGTGCTGGGCAGCACCTGAACGGCAAGCACGGAACCGAGGGAACCTTTGATGCAGAGTATGGAAACTGAGCCCTGCCTCCATTGAAACTTTCATCTGTATTTGGTTCAAGTTTGGTTTAAGTCCAACAGACATTGGAGAATTGGTTCGTGTAGAAGCGCCATCACAAGACCTAGGCAAGTATAATCTGGTTGGAGTCCAGACGCCCCACCCAGGAGGGTGGAAGGGGAACCTGATCACTTCCCAAGCAGTCACTATTACCCAGCCATAGAAGCGCTGGGGAAGCTGTTCTGCTTTTGTGTGGAATGGGACGGCAGGAGGCAGGGACTGTGTGAGTGAATGTGCGAATGTTGTTAATGACTGGTCATTGCGGTTTCAGATACTGATCGTAGATCATCCGACAGTACTGGCCAGTGACAGAGTGCATGGTGTTTTCTTCCTTTTGTGTCGGCTGGTGAGATCCCCTCCACTCACCAGCCACCCCTTTTCCCTTTTGTGTCTGTCTTGATTTTAGGTGGGAGGACATGGGAGGTGGTGGAGGAATTGTACACCCTTGCAATGTATGTTTTAAGAATTTTTAGGAAGGGCACCCTGGTCAAATTCTCAGAAGGGAAGATTTGTCTAGACTACCTCATTGTTTTAGCTTAAACTGTTAGCTCCTTACACAATCCGTTTCAGAGCAGAAAGAGAGGGGAGGAGGCTTTGCTTCATGCTGTGTTGGAAATTCAAAGAAAGGGTTAGGAAGAGACGTACTTATCAGTAGTTTTTGCCTGGTCAGAGATAACAGACAAACGCTGCTTTAATGCTTTAATGTAAGTAGAAAAACTTCAAAGGCTTGTGTGTGTAAGTAAAAGTGGCATTCCTTTGCTTTCTCTCCTTTCCCTCTCCTGTTTTGCTCGAAAGCAGCACTATCCAACAGCCCTGCCTCCCTCCTGCAGAGTGTTAGATTTTAACTCTATAGTTGCTGGTTTTTGGAGAATGGAAGTTTCTTTAGCCAAATGCTTAAGAATTCTGTCAGTGTGTACATAGGGGACAGGAAAAGGAAGCTATGAAGATAGTTTTAATAACTCATTTTCAGCCTGGAAGGCTGGGTGAGAATGTCATAGGAGCAAGATCTGATTTTTTAATAACTGGAAGCAACCTTCAACACACATCAGAGGTAGAGGAAAAAAAATAATAACAATAATGGGCTGGCACAATAATAAGAAGAGCAGCCAGGTGACAGCTGCCTGTTTCATGTTTAAAACTCTTCAGCCATCAAGAATCCTTCCCCCTGTGGGCTCACATAGAAGGAAAAGGAGAGAAAAAAAAGAAAAAAGGGGGACTTTGGAAACTTCTTGATACATTTCTACATCAAAGAAAGGAAACAAGATTACGATGCAGCTTGCAAAGTTCCATTGTTTACATTTAGCATAGGGAAGGCTGCCTCTGCAGAGGACAATTTTTAGGCTTTTTTCTCACTTCTTGTAGTCATCAGGCTGAATGCAAACCCCCCCCCCTTGAGACGGAGTGAGTGAGGAGCCTGAATTTGCAATTCTGGCAGTAGGAGTTTGAATCCAAGAAACTTCAGTCATCCTTTCAGTCCAGAGAAGCATTGTAAAAGGAAAAGAAAAAGAAGGCTGCAAAAACTCTATCTGACAATAAGTTTTTTGAAAAAGCATTTAGCATAGGAACTTTGGGCACACCAACAGGAAACAGTCAGCCCCCTGTCTCAACCCTTTCTTCATTCACCTGCCTCTCCCCTGAGGGGGCAGACAGGGAGGGGGAAGAGCACAGAATCGGCGTTTGCCTGAAAGACCTGCCTGCTTTTGCATGGAAGAGAAGAGAAAGTGAAAAGCAAAGGTGTCAGGAAGTGTCACAAGCAGTAAGACCAGAAGCCATGGAGTCATGATTTTCACTAAAGAAGTCCTTCAACCACTTAGGGAAATTGCAAACTTCCCTTGAATGTGGATATTGTTTTCATTAAGGCAGTTAACTCAAATAATGCCAACCCATAAGCCTACGGCCATACCACCCTGAACACGCCCGATCTCATCTGATCTCGGAAGCTAATCAGGGTCGGGCCTGGTTAGTACTTGGATGGGAGACCGCCCATAGGCTTTTGTAATCCAAAGTTACCCAGATATTTGGAGGAAGTTCCAGGAATTTGAAGGTTTTGAAGGAGGAATTTGCAAGAGTTACTGGAAGTAGTAGAAGGTGCTTGTGAATGAGGAGAGAGGAAAAGACTGAAGAATGACCAAGAAGGTAGAACTCGCAGCTACTTTGGTGAAACAACGCAGAGGAGAAATATGGATGAAGTAGAGGTCAGGAAGAGTATGGAAGAAGGTGATAGGAGACCCAGGATGAGGGTCTCTGGGAAAAGAGCCAATGTGCCCAGTGTGGGCAGGAGAAGACATTGGCGGCCTGAAGAGATGGTGAAAGAAAGTCAGAGAAGGATGTGGATGTGTGATGGATGTGGAAGAGGATAGCAGAAAAGCGGTATAGATGGTCCAACTGGCGTATGCAGAGACCAGATGAGAAGCGATATATGATGAGAATTCCTTCGCAGGAACGGCAGCGGAACTCCCTGAATAATGTCTGTGGTCAGCAGTCAGGAGGAGAAGTTTTGTTTCTCATCCCATAGGCAGAAGGGCAAGGGCTTGGAGATGTGACACCCTGGAAGGAGAAGTGGGCAACTGGCATGAGGATAATGCATGGTAAGACAGAAGTAAAGAAGTCCTAGAGGTTACCAATAGAGTGGCAACTGAAGAGGCTCCCTGGTGCAGCACCAGCAAGCTAGGGGAGGTGACCCCGAGAAGCAAGCTGGGAGAAAGAGATGGTGGGAAGTGGAACTGCAGCTGAAGGACTCTGACTGAGATGGGGAGAAGAAAAAGAGAGAGAGCTGAAGATAGCCAGCGAACCCACGATAGCCCTAACAAGCCCACACACGCCATATAGGCTCAAGCAGCAGACCCACATTTGTCTACAAGATCATCCAGAATTAAACCATTGTTCAAGGAATCACTTGGGAAGAGTCACATTGTACTTGAAAGCCTCAAGATTCAAGAAAAGTGGAGAAGATGAAGATAAAATTTTGACGACACAGTAGTTCAACACGTATGGCCCAGATAGTAATCAGATGCCAACACAGGGCAAGTGATACGACCTAACTAGCCCACTTCACAGAGACTCTTTACTGTTATTCTATGTGCAGCCAGTAACAAAGAAAGCAGAAGCATTTTTATTCCTTCCAGAGCCCAAATAGAATAAGGTATAGGATGAGGTGCACACCTCACAAAACCAAAAAGGGTTGTCTTCTTTTCAGCCCAAGCAGGAAGCCATTTTGGGGGTGAAGGAAAGAATGCCATTTGGTTATGGGTAGAGGAAACCCTATTGGGTAGTAAAGACAACTCATATTGAGATGAAAATAGTTGGTGGATATATTGGACCCGAGTAAAGAGGGCAAAAGGGGGGTGGCTGGTAACTGGTGATCCTACTAACCCTCTCAAGCTCACTCTGAAGAAGCGGTAAGAAGAATCCAGGCTAGGCCTTATTACTGCCGACCGGCAAGGCAGTTCTACATACGGCTAGACCTGCGACTGGAGAGAAGGAGACACAGGGCTAGACTCTATTTACTGCTGTCCTGGGTTCAGCAGTCCGGCGTACAGCCAGACCCCAGAAGATTTAATAACTAACACTAACAGGTTTATTACAATGCTGCTATGTAACTTTTGCTGCTATGTATCTTTTGTGTTATAAAGGAAATAGGGAAATGGCGCATCCTTCAAATTGCAAGGAATTGAATTTGGCATGAAGAGGGGAATGAAAGGGTTAACATATATAGCCTTTGCTTTTAGTAGAAAAATAGATGAAAATAAATTAGCTGCAAATGTGCCTATCTCAGGTATGCGATGTTGTCATGCTTAGTTAATGAGAAAGTTTAGGAGTCAACTTGACCAGGGAATAGTTCCTCCCTGATTCTACCTGGTACAGAATACATCATCCTGAAATATCATCTTGGAGTGTTGTTTTCCTGTGCCTAGCCTTTTGATGTACCTGATTGATGTAATTGACCGGAAAGTGAAACTTATATGCTGTGTTTGAGGAAAGTGAAACTTATGCTGAGTCTATAAAATCACTGTGTAACCTTTCTTCAGGGCTCTTGGTTTTTCAGGGAGAGATCCTACCAACAGCCCGCGCGTAATAAATATACTCTTTTTTCTAAGCTCTGAGGTCTCCGTGTCTCAGTTTTCCTGCAACACCTTCTGTTTCCTAACTTTAAAGCAACTTTGAGTAGAAAATCAGCAGGAAGGGACAAGTCCACCCATCTGACATTAAGACCCAGAGACATGATTTTACAGTGTCTTTGTTCCTTCCTGGAGGTGAGAACCAAGAAGGTGATCCTGGAGCAGGCCTATTTGACCTGTTGGCTGTTTGCTTGTGGAGTCTCTCAGGGCTTGGTTCAGGCACATGTGCGCCAGCTATGCCCATTCCTTGAGACATCAGACTTGGCCATGGTGACACATGCCTGAGTTACATCCTGTCTGGATTACCGTACCGCACCTGCTTGGGGCTGCCTTTGAAGACTATTCAGAAATGTCAGTGTGTCCAAAGAGCTGCAGCCAAATTGTTATGGCATTGGCTACAAGGAGCACACAACTCCCTTATTGAAACAGCTCCACTGGCTGCCAGTCCATTTCTGGGCATAATTCAAAATACTAGTAATGATCTGGAAAGCCCTATATGACTCAGGTCCAGCCTATCTGAAGGAAGGTATTCTCCCATATAAACATGCTCACGTTTTGAGATCTTTTGGGGAGGCCCTGGCTCTCTGTCCCACCACCTTCATTGGTACATTTGGTGGGAACACAGGAGAGGGCTTTCTTGGTGGCTGCTCCCAGACTCTGGAACTCCTTTCTCTAAGAAGTTAGACTGACATCCATCTTACTATATTTGTGCAAGCAGGTAAAAACATTTCATTTCAGCAGGCCTTTGATTGTTTAGGAGAAAAAGGCATTGCATGATGTGCTAGACTTTTATTGGTTGTTGTTGTTTATGTTTTTAACTGGTTTAAGTTTTATGATCATAGAATCATAGAAATGTAGAGTTGGAAGAGACCACAGGGGCCATCCAGTCCAACCCCCTGCCATGCAGGAACACCCTCAAAGCACTCCCGACAGATGGCCATCCAACCTCCGCTTAAAAACCTCCAAGGAAGGAGACTCCACTACACTCTGAGGCAGCAGATTCCACTGCCGGACAGCCCTGACTGTCAGGAAGTTCTTCCTGAGGTTTAGGTGGAATCTCCTTTCCTGCAGCTTGAATCCATTGCTCCTTGTCCTGGTCTCTGGAGCAGCAGAAAACAAGCCCTCTCCCTCCTCTACGTGGCATCCCTTCAAATATTTAAACATGGCTATCATGTCCCCTCTTAACGTTCTCTTCTGTAGGCTAAACATACCCAGCTCTCTAAATCTATCCTCATAGGACGTGTCTTCCAGGCCTCTCACCATTTTGGTCGCCCTCCTCTGGACTTGCTCCAGCTTGTCAATATCCTTCTTGAATTGGGGTGCCCAGAACTGGACACAGTATTCAAGATGGGGTCTAACCAAAGCAGAGTAGAGTGGTACCAGTACCTCCCTCGATCTAGACACCATACTCCTATTGATGCAGCCAAGAATTGCATTGGCTTTCTTGGCTGCCGCATCACACTGCTGACTCATGTTCAGCTTGTGGTCTATGAAGACTCCTAGATCCCTTTCACACGTACTGCTATCCAGCCACGTGTCCCCCATCCTATATTTCTGTATTCCATTTTTTCTACCTAAGTGTAGGACCTTACACTTCTCTCTGTTGAATTTCATTTTGTTAGCCTTGGCCCAGCTCTCCAATCTATCCAGGTCATTTTGAATTTTGATCCTGTCCTCCGGTGTATTAGCAACCCCTCCCAATTTGGTATCATCTGCAACTTTGATGAGCATGCCCTCTATTCCTTCATCCAAGTCATTGATAAAAATATTGAACAGCACTGGGCCCAGGACAGAACCCTGTGGCACCCCGCTAGTCACTTCTCTCCAGGATGAAAAGCAGCCATTCGTGATCACCCTTTGGGTTCGGTCGGTCAACCAATTACAAATTCATCTAACAGTAGCCCTGTCCAGCCCACATTTTACTAGCTTCTTTGCAAGAATGTCATGGGGAACTTTGTCAAAGGCCTTACTGAAATCGAGATATGCTACATCCACAGAATTCCCTTCGTCTATCAAGCTAGTAACTCTATCATAAAGAGACAAGATTAGTCTGGCATTACTTATTTTTGAGAAATCCATGTTGACTTCTCGTGATTACTGCATTGCTTTCTAAATGATTAGAAACTGACTGGTTAATGATCTGCTCCAGGATCTTTCCGGGTACTGATGTCAGGCTGACTGGGCGATAATTATTTGGGTCCTCTTTTTTTCCCTTCTTGAAGATGGGGATAACATTTGCTCTCTTCCAGTCTGCTGGAACTTCTCCTGTCCTCCAAGATTTCTCAAAAATTATAGCAAGGGGTTCCGAAATGACCTCTGCCAGCTCTTTTAATATCCTAGGATGCAATTCATCTGGCCCTGGAGACTTGAATTCATCCAGTGTGGCCAGGTATTCCTGTACCATCTCTCTACCTATTATGTGCCTCATTTCTCCTGCTTCCTCACCTGCTCCCCAACCACCAGGTTGAGTGCTTGTATCCTTCTGGGGAAAAACTGAGGCAAAGAAGGTGTTAAGTAGTTCTGCCTTTTCTCTTCCCCCTGTGAGTAATTCGCCATCTTCCCTGCGCAGCGACCCTATTGTCTCCTTCTTTTTCCTCTTGCTGCGGACATATTTAAAAAAGCCCTTTTTATTGTTTTTAATGTCTCTGGCCAGCCTAAGTTCGTTCTGTGCTTTAGCCTTTCTGACTTCCTCCCTACATCTCCTAGCTACTTGCTGAAATTCTTCTTTGGTGGTTTCCCCCTTCTTCCATTTCCTATACATGTTTCTCTTAACACTTAGCTCAGCTGAGAGTTCTTTAGTCAACCATTTTGGTTTCTTCAGATGCCTTCCATTTTTCCTCCTTATTGGCACAGTTTTAGACTGTGCCTTCAGTATCTCCTTTTTAAGGAACTCCCATGCCTCCTGAATTCCTTTCCCTTTCACTGTTCCCGACCACGGAATTCCAGCCAGCAGCTCCCTAAGTTTACAGAAGTCCGCTTTTTTAAAATCTAAGATGAGTGTCTGGCTACCCTTATCTTCTCCTTCCCACTGAATGCCAAATTCCAATAGGGCATGGTCACTCCCCCCTAAAGATCCAACCACTTCTACCTCATTCACAAGGTCATCCCTGTTGGTCAGGATCAGATCTAGAATATTTGATCCCCTTGTGGCCTCTTCCACCTTCTGGACCATGAAGTTGTCTGCAAGACAAGCAAGAAACTTGCTGGACCTTGCTGTCTTGGCAGAGTTTGACTGCCAGCATATATCGGGGTAATTGAAGTCTCCTATTATTACTGTATCTCTCCTCTTTGAATGTGCAGTCATTTGGTTGAGGAAGGCATCATCCAAGTCCTCAGCCTGTAGTAAACCCCCACCAGAATATCCCTATTGTTTCTCGCTGCCTTAATTCTTATCCAAATGCTCTCGACCTGGCTTTCTGGGTTTAAGTCCTGGATCTCTTCACAGGTGAAAACATCCTTGACATACAAGGCTACTCCTCCTCCTTTCTTGTTTGGTCTGTTTTTACAAAATAGGCTATACCTCTCTATTCCTATATTCCAATCATGAGACTCATCCCACCAGGTCTCAGTGATGCCTATCAAATCGTATTTATTTTCTTGTACTAGGAGTTCAAGTTCATCCTGCTTGTTTCCAATACTCCTTGCATTAGTGTAGAGACCGTAATGTCCCAGGGCCCTTCCTGCAAGTCCTGTACTATTGTTTCTACTCCTCCCACCATTGGCCGCTTGTACTACTTGTCCAGTATCAATTGGGCCTTTCCCCCCTGCGCTCTCTGAGTCCTTGCCCTGAATAATATTGTCTCCCTCCCCCGCAAAACTTAGTTTAAAGACCTCTTAATCCTCCTTGCGAGACTGTTTGCAACAACATTCCTGCCCAGTTTTGTGAGGTGCAGCCCATCCCTCGCCAGAAGCCCATGTTCATGGAAATTCAGGCCATGTTCCAAAAACCCAAACCGTTGCCGGCGGCACCATGTGCGGAGCCAGTTGTTGACCTCTGCTATTGCCCTTTCCCTAGGTGCGCCGTATCCTTGAACAGGGAGGAGAGACGAAATGACCACTTACGCAACAAGGTCCTTAAGCTTCGTCCCCATACGCTCGTAGTCCTTTGCAATGTGGTAAAGGCTGCTCCTCGCAGTGTCATTGGTTCCGACATGAACCAAAATGAGGGGCTTCTGGTCAGTGGGTTTGACCAGCCTGGTTAGCCTCTCCGTTATGTTGATCCTGGCCTCAGGAAGACAGCAGACCTCTCGATTGAGCTTGTCTGGTTTGCAAATTGCTGTTTCGGTTCCTCTGAGCAAAGAGTCCCCAACAACCAGAGCTCGCCTCCTCTGAGACTTGTCCTGGGCTCCTCGACAAACATGTTCTACTAGGACTGCCTGATCATTTAACAGCTTTGTAGCTACTGTATGCTGTGAATTTTAATTATATTTGTCTTAACTGCTGTAATCTGCCTTGAATCTCAAACTGGGAAAAAGTGAGATTTCAATATTATAACCATCATCATCACCATTATCTGCATCATCAGCAAATAATTTGCATAATATGCAAATACAGCTGCCCAGATCTGAGGGACTAAAATGCTGTAACTGAGAAGAAATTAGGAAATGGTCTTATAAAAGCAGGAGGGCAAGGAGCTAGGGATGGGACATCTCAGCCTTGTCATATCAGCCCTTGGTTTTCCTGTGAGACTGTATGTGCAAGAGCAAAACTGAATTTGCACTTTAGAGAGAGAAAGCTACTTAGGTTATGAGTCAACCTAGGCCAGGATGGACAACTTTGGTGAGTTCTGGGATTTTCTATCCCAGGGGTGTCAAACTCAATTTCATCTTGAACCGCATCAGTATTATGCATGCCCTCAAAGGGCTGGTTGTATCTGTAAGAATATATAAATATATCGACATTTTTATCATATTAAATAATTTCCTCTGCATTTGATTATTACTGGTTTTAGTAATAACTAGCTCTGAAACTAGAACTCTAGGAAAAATAATGGCAAGCAGATATTCAAGTGTACAACTATTGTACAATTTATTGAAAAATGAATTTTGAAAACAAAGTTTTTTTTAATCATCAAACAAGTACTACCAAGCACTGTTTATTACATTAACTTTGTTGGTCTCAACTGAAACCCTCTCTGTGCCTCTCTCAGTCCCCCAGACCCTCTCTGTGCCTCTTTCTGCTCCCCCCTCCCCGTGGCTCTTTCTGCCCCCCCCATATCTGGCGAGCCTGATCTCCACAACTTTCCACACAACTTTTGTGAGCCGCACAGAACATTGGCATGGTAACCCATGGCAACGCTCTGACAGTGAGACATGGACAGAGGAGCAGTCAGAAGTAGAAGTAGATCACAAATGCTGGATGCTGGGCCCCTCTTCAGAATACTGACAGCGGGGGGGGGGCAATATGGGGATCAGGCTCGCCAGGCAGAGGGAGTACTGCAGCTGCAGGAGAGGTTTGAGGTACGCATGAAATGGCCGGGTGGGTTGGATTTAGCCCATGGGCCTTGTGTTTAACACATGTGTTCTACCCTAACATCCCTCTGGGGACCACTTGGACCGTCAAAAAGGGGAAAACAAAACTGGAGGTGACCTGAACTCAACTACTGATTTTGAAAAGCACATATTTTCAGTGCTAAGTTGTGCATTCTAAATAGATTGCATTAGATTGCATTCCTCTGCAATCTATTTAACTGTTTAAAAAATGAAAGTTCATGAAAAACATGTATTTTTAAATGTTAACCAGTTAACCAGTTTAAATGCAATCAGTGGAAGGAGAGGTCTGCCCCTTATTTAGAAGGTGAATCACCTCACTCTATTTTTTTTTCCAGAAAAAGGGCAGCCTTGGGGGTTAAAGAGATGCAATCCCCTCCCCAACACTGAAGGAGGTACATGTGGTCACACATTGCAAGCCCATGAGCTAAATGTGAAAGGGATTCCCGACAATTAGTATATTTTTTCCCTCTGACAAGAGAATTTCCTTATAGATGTGCACCTAAGCTGTCTGATTTGCAAGCCCATGTTAAGCCCATGCTTGCCTTCTGATGACCAATCACATCTCCCAACAGTTTCAAGTAATTATTTAAAAAGCACAGGAGATAAACCAAATCTTAACTCCCATGAGTTATTTCCAAGCTCCATATTCTGGAACCTCCTCAAAAGTTCAGGAGGAGGAATCCTTGTGCCACAGTGCAGACTTTTTTCAAGCCCAAGCATTGCACCTTGAAGTGTCCCTAAATTAGGGTTAAGAATGTCCAGCCCCATCTCCTTCCCCCTGACACCACCGTGTGTGGTTGCCCTGCAAATTTGTTAGTTTTCCTCATTTTGAGAAGTTGACCTACCTCTCCTAAGGTTAGTTATTGGTAGTATGAGCTTTAAGCTAAAATAGGCAGGCATTCTGGGTCCCGCCTTGTCCAACATTGGAAAGTAGGCCCCAAGAAATTGAAATTGATTTTGGTCCTTGGGCTGCTAGAGGTTCTGAACCTTGCCCTAAAATCTAGGGCCTAAATGTTTCTCTCAGGGTACAAGCTGGAGCAATGAACATGGCCACTTCTGCTTCCCACAGCTCCTCCTCCTCCTTTTGCTAACTGTATGGTGCCTACTTCTTCATCTGCCAAAAGCAGACTTTTATAGACTTGCCGGAAAGATAAAAGGAGAAGTCACCCCTGTTCTTGTTGTAATGAATGGAGGAACCCAAAGGCACAGCAGAGGGAGCATGGCAAAGGTCTCTTCAGACCTAGAGCCAGTCTTGACTATCATCTCTCCTTATCAATGAAGACAGACAGGAGGATTACAGAGAGAAGATTAGCTGGCTTACCTAGTGATCTCACAGCTGAGATGAGCTCTAAACTGGAGATTTTCTTTATTACAGCACTTAACTGTACATGCTAATGCCTGTCTAGAGTCATAATCATTCCATTATTTCATGCACATTAGCAAAGTTTAATTTTAAATTTAAAAACAAAAATAACCACCGGAAGTATAAACACAACAATAAGCACCACCACAGACCTTTTTGAGGAAGGCCTCTTGGTGAAACCCCACACCATCAGCTTCCGATTTCACTTCTAATCTTGAAATGAAGAAGAAGGCTCCAAATACAACTTAAAATGATAGCTAATGTTGATGATGCTTTCTGCTGTACAGGACTTATCACAGCCAGGTTCATTCCTGATTTATGTCATCAGTCTCCACAAACACATTGAAGGAAGCTCCCAGATGTCCCACAATTGGAATGGAGACATGTGCTCTGATGATTTGGGAATTGGGGTGGGATTGAAACATTGGCACGTGAGGATGGGCAATCAGTCTATACATGTTAAAAAGGAACAAAGTCACCCTCATAGCAATCAGGAAAATCACTTTTTTCAATCGCTTCAAAAAATTCACTTTTGTAATAGGCTATTTGCTTAGGGATGTAAAAAGTACTCATACATTTTCTTGTCCTTGAGAAGAAAGGATGTCTCAACACAATGAAACAGCCTGTTGAGAACAGCCACCACATTTTTTCCATTTGGGGATATTTTTGCAACAACAACAACAACAAAAAACCCCTTGTTGTTACAAAAATCTTATTTTTGTGCAAAACCCAAAAATTTCCACTATACATTGCATAAATATACAGTTCTCTTCAAAAAATAATCAGGTTGCACAACACTTTTTAAAAAAAAAATCTCAGTGCAAACAACATTTTCAAAAATGTGCAAAAGCTCTTGCAACTTTGCCGAGTGGGGAGAACATTTTTTTATTTTATTTTTATTAAAAGTATCGACATCCACAAAATAAAAATAAAATTAAAAAAAGGGGGGAAAGGAAAGAAAATGTAATGAAAGTAGTTGAAAAATGTTGAGTATAAACTTTTCTGGCACAATGACATATACTTTACAAAATTACATTCAGTTTTTTTTAACTTAATGTTGATACATTTTTGTAATCCATATTTCTCCCTTTTTATATACATTTCTGTTGAATGTATATAAACCTGTTCTCCTCTATTTAAAGTTACAATTGCTTCTATCTTCAGAAAAGACCCTTTCTGGACCCAGTGAGAGGACAAGCAGTGTTATGCTGCATCTTTTGCAAACATCAGCATCCAGACGTCTTATACCATGGCTCAGTCATTAATCAGAATGGAGACTGCAGTCATGGAATCAGAATATGATTAGGACTTGGAAGGGCAGCTATGAAGGAACTAGACAAGAACCTGAAATGTCAAGATATATTATTGAACACTAAAGTTAGGATGCTCCATGCCATCATATTTCCTATTTCCATGTATGATTGTAAAAGCTGGATAGTGAAGAAAGCTGACAGGAAGAGAATCAACTTATTTGAATTGTGATGCTGGAAGATAGTTCTGCAGATACCACGGACCGCCAAAAAGACAAACAAATGGGTCCTTAAGCAAATCAGTACTGTCTTTTCCCTAAAAGCCAAGATGACTAAACTGAGACTGTTGTGCTTTGGACATATCATGACAAGACATAACTCATTAGAAAATATGATGCTTTGCACAGTAGAATGCAGTAGGAAAAGAGAAAGACTGCATTACAGATGGATAGACCCAATCAGCCCTGAATCTGCAAGACCTGACCAGGGCTGTTGATGATAAGATAACTTAGAGGCCTCTCATTTATAGAACTGTCATAAGTCAAAGTCAATTTATTAGCAGTTAACAACAACAAAGCGTATATCTTTCCATCTTGCATGGCAAATTTGGTTTTTCACCAAAAAGGCTACTAAGGGATCCAAGGACTCTTCATACATGCATGTTTGTCACTTGCATGTATGAATGAGTCATCCTAGATACATTGACATAGACAGAACATTCATGTCACCTCAATTACAATGATTATCAGCTGAGTCAGTTCACACAAGTATGCAATGTAATCAAGCATAATACATTTTTGTTACAGCACACCCTATCCAAGCATGTGAAAGTAAAATATGGTACACTGCAGGGTTAATCCTGCAAGTCCAACTGCAGGCTAATGACCATTTCAGCTCTTAGGTATTTTGCTCAGAAGAGAGAAACACAGACTGCCATGTGGGATGCAGATCTGAATATGTCTAAGTAATGACGAAGAAAGTGCATTCCTAAGTGCATTAAACATTCACCCATTGCATGGTCCTACCAAACACCAGCTGCCTATTCCTATCCCTATTGTTGACAGGTAGTCCTACTCATGGGGAGACCTTCCTTGTCAGGAAACACCTAGGAGCTATTAATTAGGTTAGAAATGCTGCGGGGAATGTGTAGTGGTGTGTGTTCAAGCTACACTGATATCATGGATGCTAGACTTGAGTGCACATTCTTCAAGCCAAAATACATGGAACTCATTACAGAGGCTGGCCTCCATCAGGCAGGAAGACTGACTCTATTGACTGGCTAGATCAGAAGTCAATTTATTCCAGCCCCAGACAACACAGAGGTATCATACTACCTGTGACCAGTCACACTGGGTGATGTTGCATAACTCTTTTTTATGCGTAAAAAGGGCTCCAGGATTTGCACACTTCAAATGACTCGTTGTTTTGTATCCCCAATCCTCCCTCAGGTGAGTACATATACATATATCTATACAGCACAGAATAAGATTCCATACACATTTGTGAATGAAAAGACAGATAGGAAAGGGTTAAGCACATCCATCTCACTTGCCATCATATTGTTTACTCTTCTTTGCTTTCTTTTGAAGCCATTTTTATTATTTTAAAGGGGATTTTGGGCTACCATTGGCCCTTGAACCACTCAGATGGAGTGGGACATCTACTATATTCTCCAGTGATCTACCTAGACCCTCAAAATGGCCTGTCCACTACAGTCAGCCCTCCATATCTACAGGTTCTGCATCCATGGATTAACCAACCACAGCTTGAAAATATTTTTAAAAATCTAAAAAGAAAACTTTGATTTTGCCATGCACCAAGCATTATGCTGATGTGTAGACATTCCCTGTTGGAGTCTCCCACCATTTCAGAGGTATTCAGGCTCTCTCTGGCTCTGATTTGAGTCGTTTGCCATTTTATACAAGGCATACCATTTTATTACACCATTGTGCATAATGCAACTTGAGCATTCATGGATTTTGGTCCTGGAACCAAACCCCAACAGATACTGTATTGTCTAATCTGACTGACGGTAACCTGAAATGTCTCGAAGAAGAGATGTTGGGTAACTGGACCCTCTACATGCAGGATTCTCATCTAGGCTACACTGGGTCTTCATTCATGTTCTTCCAGTCCCCCAAATTAATAACACATTATTAGTTTTATAAAATCATTACCAGTAGTTTAATCAAGATGAATCTTACTAACGTTACAGACAAAAATCAAGGAAAACAAATCAGTCACTTGGAGAACATTAAATAATGAATATTGTTTCTATCAAGCTCTTACAATTAACAACCTATTATTCTGGAACAGATGAAAAAGAGAGAAAGAGCAAAAGGTGGCCAAAGAAAGAAAGAGTGCAAACAGCCAAGAAATACAGACTTATCCTTCCAGAGTAAAGCAATCCAAAAAGCATTCTGACTTTGCATAAACACATCTCTGCACCTCCCCGCAAAAAAATCTTTTTCTGAATACGTGTTTTCCACCCCATTGTCAGCTCTACAACTGACAGCTGCAGGAGCAAAGTTTCATAATTTTACAGGATCCTAGATTTCAAAGCCTTTAATATAATTTGCTTCGCAGTTAACACAGATCTGGCAACCTAGGCTTTCTGATTAATATTCAGGACCCAAATGGCTGGAAATCATCACCATCATCATATAAGATGCAGGGCCATAAAGGATATAGCACAGAATGCAAAATTTATTTATCTAATCATGTCTTCTTACTATGACTAAACTATTTTACAAGTCTTTAAATGTATGTAGCAAATCTATCTCTGGGGCACTGCAGTGCCAACAGGAAGCAGATTCGGTTATATGAGCTCTAACCAGAAATAATGGTGTAACATAAGACCTAGAAATAATCTTTTGCTGTACAAATCCTAGCCGGTGACATTATCTAAAGTCCACTGAACAGAATCAACGGTAACACACAACCACTTATTCTACACAAGATTCCAAGATTCAGATTGAAAGAAGCAGGCCTTTGGCATTCTGTTATATTAAAAGATGCAGCAGGTCCCAGTGTGGGAATTACAGGAGTGGCAGGCACATCTTTGTATCTATGAAGATATAGTTCAGGTATAGCAGAGGGTGGTCCTCAGAGACAGAGTGAGGCAGGGTGCCTCAGGCAGCAGATCTTGGGTGTCATGAAAGCACATCAAACTATCAGCTTTATAGCTTGTTAATACTGCATTTTCACTTTTGGGGATAGAGAGAGGTCTTTTGAGATTTTCTGCTTCATGTATCAAAATAATTTGGCAGGCTTCGGGTTCTGTGCCATATCTAGATGGGGTTTATGCATCCAATCCCACTAATGCACTTTAAAAAATATGAATGAATACTGAGTATCAAGCAGAGGAGGGGATTCTTTATAGAAAAGAAAGGAGATTTTGAGTGGTGTTCCTTGTTATCTTAAGGCTGCAATGCTCACAAGGGGCTAGGCAACACCCCATTCAAAACTTGCTATGTGTGAAATGTCTCTGACTACACCACATGCATGGAAAACTGGCCATGGTAAGCCAACCTCCACACTGAAGAGATTTACCAGGAAAAGCCAAATGGAGTAAGCACCAGCCTTGTGGGGTCTTTGCAGCATCTGGTCACGCTCATGGAACAAGGATCTGCAAATATAAGTGCAATTATCCATTGCTACATGTAAGATTTCTCCAAAAGACCATAAGAGTATCTACACTACACAGTTAACTTCATCCTAGGGAACCCAGGGATTTATAGTTTGGTGAGGTACTTAGAATTCTACAGTAGAGAACTTCTAGTGTAACAGCTGCCACAGGGACACCCTGACCTATACCACATATAAAAGTTACAGGAAGAGAACTGGGACATTTAAGTGTCTTGGTATAAATGTTATCACAGTTATGATATGTCCAGTGAGAGCACTAGATATCCTTTTGATATCAAATAATTTGGCCTTTGCTTGACCTTTCTCTGCTACCCTACTCCACGTGTTTGCAGAGGTCCCCCAGACGAGCACGTGAGGGCGCGGACGTTAATGACTGTACGTTCCAGAACCTCATTCAGGCAGGCAACTTAAGCCTCTCCATTGCTTTAGGGAAAAACCTCCCTGCAAACCGGATTTGCTCGGTGCATATCCACACAAAGTTGCACAGCCAAGAGCCAAGCCATTCCTTTATGTCGAGCCATCAACATACTGGCCACGCTATTGTCATTAAGAGCTAAGCTAATCATGCAAAACCTGACCTTTTCCAACTCCTTTGTCCAACTCCAAATTTCCTTTGTTCTCACCGAGCATAACATAGCCTGTAGGTAAAACCCACCCTATAAAAAGTCCCCACTTTTGGGACGTCCTCGGATCGCTCCTGAATTCCATCCAGCCTTGCTGCCGCTGTGTTTGGCGAGCTGTCCCCTCAGTTCTCAACAACTGAGTCTGCATTCCTTCTTGGAGTACTTTGAACTACTTTGGACTTCCATCCCACCTTGCTGCCGATTTTGTCTAAGGAGCTCCCCTCAGCCAGCCACACTGAGCTTTCTCTCCCGAAACACCTTCTTTTTCTCCAGGACTGCGAGACCAGGTGACGTATCACCCATTCCCTAAGCTCTCTATTTCTGTTTCCAAGTTAGCTAGTGTGCGTGTTGTTTCATTTGCTGTTTATCTTCCAATAAAACTGTTATTTTTGTCACTTTTAAACTTGCTTGCCTGATCTCTGACCTGAAGCCGTAGACATTGGGTTAAACATCCTTGCTAACGTTACCCTGCCTCTCGTTTATCCAAGAGAGTGCTCAAGCTAAATTCCCCCAACTTGTGTTTTTATTTGGTAATTTGGGTGCCCTTCCCGGGACCCCCAACATACAGGGTAACATAAAGACCTAAACTTCTCTATAGAAATACCAGATAACATTGCATGAATCAGACTACAGGTGCAACTACACTCAAATTTTGATCCCTGAGTTATCTTCAATTATCAGTCCCTCCTTCAAGAAACAGTTTAGAAACAGGACCACTCCTTTTGAGATGTGCAGTTTGGAAGAGCCTTTCTCCAAATGTAAATGAGTTCATGTCTGGGGAAGACACTTCTGACAACAGTGCCATCTTGGGGCAACAAATTGCCTGATGAAACCACCTTTTCTCAGGCAGCTGAAGTAGTACCTGGAACCCCTGTTCTCCTCTGGTCACTTTAACTTGGGGAGAAATGGGGAATATGTGAGATTGAGGATTTGTGTCCATTCCTCGCTTAAATGTAAAAAAAAAGAAAAAAAGAAAAAAAAAGAGGGTCCCTTTGAGCCTGTGGGTGCCCCTGGTTAGGGATCTTGCAAAGTAAAGAATGCCTCCCTCTTATTACTGCTGTCAAAGCAGTTGCTGGGTCTTCAGGTTTCCATTGCCAGGTTTTTAGTTCTTCTTTTCTTATTCCCTGCAGCTGAAAAGAAGTGCTAAAATAATTCAGAGATGTCAAAACATTCCATTAGTTGTAGCTGTGAGGCCCTCTGCCCAGGGAACTGCGGTGCATGTCAGGCTGAGAAATGAGTGTGGTTTGCTGGGGGGAGGAAGGCAGGCACATGAAGAGCCAAGGAATGTATGTCACACCTGAGATGGGGAGGAGCCACTCTTCCCACTGTCTCACACCCCTGCTCTAGGTAGCTCACCCACTGGGCAAAAATAAAAAGGTCCAGGTTGTTTCAATTCTTTTTCTTTACTTCTAGGGTTTCCAGTTCCCTTATGTAAAGTCGCCATTCCTTCTTTTTGTTTCTTTAAGCTATCCTTGTTTTTTACGGCTGACACTGAGTAACCAAGGAGATGGGACATGCCTTAGAACGACATAAAATGAATGGAAGAGGGTTTTTTTTTAACCAGGGCAGAGGTGTGGGGCATCTGTTAGAAGTGCACAATTAGGACAAAGATAAATGTTCACAACCTGATGTATATCATATAACAGAGGAGGAGAACTGGGACATTTAGATGTTGTGGCTCAACAGTACAAGACACTACAGATGTGATCCTTAGTATCACTGCTATTTTTAATTTTCTGGTATAACTTCTGAATAAGATTACGATGAAGAAACAACTATGGTCAAGAGGAGGTTGGTAAGTTGCTAAACTATGGCCAAGCACATCCCTCTTCTTGCCAACAATACTAAGCCATTGACTTAAATGATCTGGATTCAGATCCATTACGATCCACAGGATCTTGTACATGAGCAACATAACCTCCAACTGTCCTGATTTGGACTTTTCCAGCTACTTTTAATATGTCCCATTTTCTCTCTCTTCCACTTCAATCTTCCACTTTCATCCTCAGCTTACTTCAATTGCTGCAAACTGAGTTCAATGTACAAAAGTAATTTTACAAAAGTAATTTGCACTCAGTTAACTTTCCACACTAGACCGTTAGTGTTATTTTTCTACAGCCATACCACCCTGAACACGGCCGATCTCGTCTGATCTCAGAAGCTAAGCAGGGTCGGGCCTGGTTAGTACTTGGATGGAAGTCTGCTTTCAACATCCTATGGAATACTGGGGTTTGCAGTTTCGAGAGGCACCTCAAAGGCCCCTCCCTAAACAGCAAACCCCAGAATTCCATAAGATGTTGAAAGTGGAAAAATAGCACTATGACAGTCTAGTGCGGAAATGGCCTCAGTCAGAGGAGAAGAGTGACAGGGTGGAATTTTTCCCTTCCCAAAAGCTTCAGGCAAAAGCAAATTGTTGCAGCCTCTCCTAGCTTATGTGTTTTTCCTCATTAAAACCTTTTGCCACTTTGACTGCTATCGCTTGCCTGCATGTATTCTAGCTTTCCCCTGTGAAGCTCTGTAGGTTCTATCCCCAAAGTCTCTTTCACATATTCCCTAATGACAGCCTTCTCCTCTCACTGATCAAATGGGGAGACAGCTCAAAGGGAGAACATAAGTTTCACTCCAGCATAATGACATGTGAGGGCAGCAAAAATGGGGGAGGGGGCCTCTAGGGGTACAACAGATGACAAATTAGTCCCCGCAATAGCAATATAGCATGTATATTTCTATACCACTTATCAGCTAAGTGCTTTCTAAGTGGTTTACAATGTGTTTGCTAATTGTCCCCAACAAGCTGAGTACTCATTTTACCAACCTACAGAAGGATGGAAGGCTGAGTCATCCTGGAGCCTTGCAGGATCGAACTCACAACCTTGTGGCCGCAGTACTGGCATTTAACCACTGTGCCACCCAAGGCTCCTGCATACATATACACATACACACACACACACACACAAAGAGAGATCTGCAATCAGGATAACACTATTGATTGAATAATGTGGTTGTTAAGAACTACTGACATAATGCATTTAAATTACTTTGAACACTCTGAAGTGCTATCTAAATGGTAGTGCAGATACATAATTTTAGATTCTGTACTTAATAGTCATATAGGGGACAGCAGTGGGGATTTTGACAGCACTGTCTATTATTTTGGTGGTAAGGCATATAACTAACATTTTCCTCCCCACCCTTCCCATTCATGCTTTATTAGTAGTTTTCCATTCGTGCTATGGTAAGGAAACACACAACATGAACAAAAACCCTGTTTATTGTTACTGATACCTTGATTATATTTTTTTAAGGGAACACTCAGAGCATACCCAGTTTTGCATTTGAAACTCAATAAAATCACAGCATCATCATGACTTCAGGAATAATATGAGGTTTTCTTTTGCTGCTCTGATGCTAAACACATTATTGGGCTCCACTTTGCTGCAAAATAAAGAATAACCTTTTTTCAATTTTTATCTTTTTAATGAGCATTACTACTCATGTATGTGCCCAGGCCCTTGTACCTGTGTCCCAGCCCTGTTCTCTGCTTTTGGGCAAGCATTTGGCCTGCTCTCCACATACTGTGAGACTCTGGACTTCAGGACTCAAGGTCCTGCCATAGTAAGACATGCTACATACTGTTGTGTTGTTCTTAGTATTACTAGCGTTTATTAAAAACAAAGGCAGTTCATCCTCCTTCACATTTGATTATTTTATCTACAACAATATGGATTAACCTCTTTCATTCAGCATCTATGTTCCCCTATTATTGAGTGTGCTGGTTAGGGCTACTGGGAATTGCAGTTCAACATCTGGAGCAACACACTTTATTCTTCCCTTGGATATATAAACGTACACACATATGCACGCATGCATGTAAACACACACACACACATAGGCTCACACACAGCAGCTCCACCATGATGCAGAGTCTCTGGATTTGTCACTTGAATGAGAAGACAGAGGCCTTGGAAACCAGTCACATGGCTAACTACCACAGCAACTCATCTTCCCAACAATGAGGAACAGCACAACTATAAAGGAGAGGCCAGCCCTAATTCTGCCCCTCAGCCTGCAACCCCAATCTCACCCCAACCTGGCCAGGAGCACCTAGATGGGCAAGAACCACAGCATACTGCCAACATCCTCTCTCCTCCCCACCCCAAGTTCCCTTGTACCATT